>VDFB02016716.1:0-29266 GCA_007258455.2 Sequoia sempervirens | reverse complement strand
GATGTTGTGTTCTAACTCGCTGCAGTTGTAACGGCATTGGGAATCTTCTGATTCTGACATCATTGCAGGGGATTGTGGGATCTTTTCTGTTACAGCTCTCCAAAGCGGTGGGGATTTTCTATCTGGCTATATATACTCTCTCGGTTGACGAGACAAAAGGTGGAAGGTCCAAGAAATTTTAGAGAAAATGATACTGGTTTTAGCAAGAGACACCAGGCCTCTTTTACATGTTTATTTGAAAAGAAACTTTCGTGATTGTGCCCACTGCTTCAACCTTTCTATTTTTCATGTTTTGATCAAATCAGAACTCGTGCTCTTGATGTTCGCCATTCGACAGACTTATATATTGAATACAAGCTTGCTTATCTAAATCATGTCTAAATGACTCTTTTCTTAGTAGTAAGGATGTATGCACATTATTATTTTCGGCGTCAACAAATGAACTTTATGCTATAGCTTTAAGCTCATCGCTGAAACGCGACGAACACCATTCGTGCCCCAAGCCTTTAGGATTTATCGTGGCTCCATCAGCGTAAACTTTAAGACGCCTTTAGATTAGATTTGCTCATACGAGTATTTGTTTCCTCTTTTCCTTTCTAAAAACCATTATAGAAGAAGCCTAGCTTTAAAATCCTGAGTACCGGCTTTGGCTAGTGTCCCCCTTGAACCCAGTTTCCCATAAGGCAATCGCTACTCCTACCTTTTAAAAATAACAGCTTAGATTTGCCTTAACGTCACATATGTTCTGTTGGAGGCACTTGTAGTATGTTTTTTGCAACCATAGGAATAACTAGAATCAAGTGGAAATGGACCTAAAACACACTAATCAATGGATGCTAAAATGAGTATAAAAATAAAAGTAAAGATAGCAAAGTAGACAATTTCCAAGTTTACATTTTGTCCTCACTTTAGTAGGTTGATGACACTGAGGGGAGAATAATACTTAATTAAATTATAGTAAAGGAAATAAAGTAGCGTTCAATATTCTTCTTTTTTTAAGGATGTGTAATAAGGATACTAATATTCAAATTTCTCTTTATATCCATGTGCAAGTAACTATTCTACAATGCACCACAACAAAGAAATATGGTAACTTTGTAATAAAGAAAGCAATGATATAAAATATAGATGGTAAGGAAATATTTGTTATTAAAGGTAAAAAGATTTTTTTAAAGGGCCTTTACCCTTTTACAAGCTAAAAAACAAAAAATGTACAACAACTAAACTACAACATAAAAGTCCTAAAGAAGACAATATAAACACTAGCAAAAGGCCAAAAAGGAACAAGGAAAAACCTTCAAGAATAAAATTAGTCAAACCCGCATAAATTAAAGTTTGTTGGTGCCACAATAGCTTCCCATTCCTCCTAAAGGAATCCAAGATACTTTTTCATGAAATATGTAACCTCCTTCTCACTCACCCTTGTATCTTTTGTCTTGTGGCCTCTAGTTATAGAAGTAGGTCCAACATACCTTGGAGTAGAGTGGGATCTCATTCTTTCCTATAAAATTTTGATGTTAACATTATTTTTTATAGTGGTTTCACTTATGTCTACCACCTTTCTTAATTTGGCCTTAATTTCTTGACTATATTTATCTAACAATGAAAAAATTTCACCTTGCATAGTGTTTTTAGCCTTCAATATTCTTTTTTCCTCCATGACATCCCAATGCTTGAAGTTTATATTATTTTAGATTCCATCAAAATGAGCACCTCACCTCCAAATTTATTGGCCAATAGTGAAATTGTTAAGCTTATTCTATTAATTTTTTAAATTGAACCACTTTAGAATTTAATGGTGGACTACAACTTCCTTATCTATAACACAAAGATTCTTTGCTAGCGATGGATGCAATTGCCTCTATAGAAGAAGAGATAGGAAACATTAACATAGATAATGTACTAAAATTAAATAAGAACATTGTACATGTGTGGAAATACTTAACATTAACAAACATTAAACATATAGTGATATTAAATAAGAATAAAAACAATAGCATAAATGAAACACTTCATATGCACACAACTTCTAATATTCTATATGGCCAACGTGAAAACACTATAGAAGCTGAAAATAGGAAGAAGATCCATGGATACCCCATAGTAAGAGATGGTTGTGGATGGACCATATAGGAGTTAGGATTAAGGTATCATTTACCTTGCAATCCTATGCATATTTTATGTATCTCTAACACTCTTTAAAAGTGTCCTTGGATGCCTAGGGTGTAATTGAAAAATAATTTGTAACTAATATTCCTTGATAATATTTTCATTAGTTTTTATAAGCATTCATGAAGGAGGTGGAGTTGATAATGACAATTACAATTTTTTTTTAGCAAATTTCTCAACTTAGGTGTGAGAATTGAGTAGTGGAGCATCTTGCATGTTGTTGGTGGCTCCCATGTGAGTTGAATGATGCTTTTGGAGGCCTACCTTTGGATATGGGTCATTGTGGAGGAGTTACAAGTCAAATATATCATTTATTATTGGTATAAGGGTTATTTTTTCTATTCATGGCACATTAGGAGTTATACTTACTATTCTTGAAAGAGATTATTTATTTTAGACATAGAATTTTTCTAATTTTATCTTAATTTGATGGTACATTATTCAGGGAAACCATTTTTGGTATTCCTCTCTCATTTCTCTATAAATTGGAGGCATGAGATAATAGTTTCATAAGTTAACATTACATGTACATAGGTATTGCCATAGTTTTATCAAAGTGGAGACAGTGGTAGTGTGTTGGTGATGTAGAAACTTTTGGAAGTCATAAATTTTGACTTAGGAGTCCAATTGAGCTTTTAGTGATTTTTCAAAAAAAATCAATTGTTTTCCTATTTAATTTCAAACTCTTGCATGCAATTAGATTAGTAAGCTGACAATTAGTTTCAAATAATTTGCAACTTTCATAGGCCATGAAGGTAAGCATGAGAAATTACCAATAAAAAGGCAAGTTAAGAATGTTGCTAAAAATTTCCAAAAAAGGAAATTTTTGGATTTTGCTAAAAATTGCCAAAAAAGGTGATTTTCATATTTGTACTTAAAAGGAAATTTTTTTTCAATTTTGAAGGTAGAATGGAATGAGGAATAAAGGAGAATTTTTAGAAGTATTTTGAGTTTTTTGTGTCTATTTTTTAATAAAAATTATAATTTATATGTTGTGAATTTTGGCGGCATCACCTGGTGTCAGAGTAGGAAGATGGTTGGGAGAGGAAGAGGAAGAGGATGTCTTGCCCAAATGCATGGAGATATGAAAAATATATAGACAAGTAGAAAATCTTGTAGGTATGATAGCAGATCAAAGAATAAGGGGAAACAATTTTGATGAAGAAATAAGACAAGGAGTTGAAGATCAACATGCATAACATGAAGATGAAGAAAAGTTAGAGCATCTAATCTTTGAAGAAAGGATACTTGGAGAATTAGGAGGAAATGGAAATGAAGGAATTAAAATTGGAATTTATGATAACATAGGTAGTCTTAAACCAAAGGATCTAATAGATTGATTGAACAATATGGATAGATTTTTTGAATGGAAGACTATGGCAGACGAAAAGAAAGTAAAATTTGCATGCACTAAATTAAAGAGTCATGGAATGATCTAGTGGGATCATCTACAAAAGGAAAGAGTTAGAAAGGGGAAGAAGGAAATTAGAACATGGAGCAAAATGGAGAAGAAGCTTAGAGAGAAATTCTTGCCCGTGGATTATGCATAAACTCTTTTTCGTCAATTTTAGAATTTGAAGCAAAATTTGTGTACTGTGTAAGATTATACAAATGAATTTTATAAATTTTACATTTGTGTGGAGCATCAAAAAACCAATGAACAGATGGTTGCAAGGTATGTAAATGGTCTAAAATTTTCTATTAAAGATGAACTAAGCATGCATAGGATTAGCAGTATGGAAGAAGCATACCAATTAGCTTTAAAGGCAAAAGAAAAACATAGTAGACAATATTTACAAAGGAATAAGGGTGCAAGAAGAGGTACAAAATATCCATTGCAAAGTGATTTAAATTATGGTGGGGGAGAATCATCTCAAGGAGTAGAGAAATTAGATGATACCTAACAAGACTTTCAAAATCATCAAAGAGGAAGAGAGTTTTAGAGAGACAAATATTATGGTGGTGGTAGAGGATGGGAAAACCCACAAAAGACCTTTCATTTACTTTAGTTGTGGTGAAGAGGATCATAAAGCATTTGAATGTCTAAACTATCACATGCAAGAAAGGATACAAGGAGAACAACCCAAATTGAACTTGGTTCAAGCTAAGGATGAGGAAGAAGGGATAGATCTAGAAGTTCTACCAAATGTGGGAGAGAGCCTCATGATGAGAAGGACAACGGTGATACCAAAGGAAGAGAAAATGCAAAAAAAAGGGCGTGATGACTCTTGGCTTTGAACAAACATCTTTCGAACCAAATGCACCTTAGGAGGAAAGGTATGCCAAACTATTATTGATGGTCGCAATTGTGAAAACAAGGTTTCTAAAGAAATGGTAGATAAAGTAAAATTTCCCTGTAAAACCATCCAAACCCTTACTCATTATTGATAAGAGATGCTTAATCAAGTTTTCTATAGAAGCGATTTATAAGGAACATGAAGTATGGTGTGATGTCATTCTAATGGATGCATGCCATGTGTTGTTGGGAAGACCATGGAAATATGATAGAAAGGTAATGCATGATGGAGAGAAGAATACATACACTTTTTGGAAGGATGGTTCTAAAGTAATTTTATTACCTCTTAAGGATGAAGGGAAGGTTGAAAATATGTTGTCCATAAAAGAAATTGTCAAAGAATTTTGATAGGTTTTTGTTATGCACTAGTGATGTAGGGAGAAGGAAGTAAAGAAAAACATGTACCAGCAGAATCAATTGAGTGTCCTTTGGAGGATGTTATAGTTTTGGAAAATGGAAGTGCAACTGAGAATGAAGATGAGGATGTTGCAACAACAAAGGAGAAAGAGGTAAAAAAATTGGTTTTATCAAAGATGAAATGCAAATAGGAGAAGAGATGGAAGGAAAGGTAGTGGTGAAGGTTGAGAAGTGTGAGAAAGAAATGGATTGGAAACAATAGGTTTCAAGTAGAAAGGAAAATATTGCGCATATTTTGGACAAAAATAAAGTGTACACATGACAAGGTCAAAATAGCAAGTATCTAGTACATAGGGAAGGACTAGCACAAGAAGATAACAAACGGATCTCGACAGGAATGGAAGCGAACAGTTGATTGGCATATGGCAGTTTTTAATGCATAAACCCACTGTGATTCCGGGACTTTTTTTTTTTCAACCGAGTATGGAATAGGATGCAAGAACTTTAGAGGTCAAATTCCTTGGATCCTGAGTCCATCTTGATTTTTAGTGGATTTCTTTCAATTTATTTTCTATCGACTCAAACCTCAAATGTAATTGATTGAAGTGTTTAATTAGAGGTCACTTTGAATTCACCTCTCAAATAATTGAATAAACTTTCTACAGCTTTCATGAAGATGGAAGCATTATGAAATACCAAACGAAAGTATGCCAAGTATTTAGGATAAAATTTTTCCAAAAAGATAATTTTGGATTTCACAAAAAATTCTTTTCTGCAACGTAACCTCGGATTTGCTGTAATTACCAAAAAATATAATTTTCACTTGCCAAAATCGTGATAATTTTTCAATTTTGCTAAAATTGGCTAAAAAATGTGATTTTCTTTATATTTGTATCTAAACAACAAAGTTTGTTTTCACTTAGGCGGAATGAAAACGAGAACAGCGGAGAATTGGAATGTTTTATTTCGAGCCTTCACGACCCCTGTTTCAACAATGATGGACCTTTGAAGATGGTGTTTTGAACCTGGGCTTATTTGATGTATCTCTTCGGCTAAACACAAAACATACCGGTCATCATTTTCTGCTGTGGAATTTTTCTCTTAAAATGGTTTCTCCATGTAAACCCAAGCTGATATGGCTCGCTTGATTTTGGTTCCGGCTGATTACTTAAGCAATCACCATGACTGGTATGTACCCTTTGGAACAATTATATTTTAGGTTTATATACAATTGTAAGAGATTTTATTGTGGTAATTTCACCTCATTTCTTAATATTTGGTATCAAAGATAATAATTATGTATGGAGAGGGACACCTTTTTATTAAGTGTTGAAGGTTTTTTGGTTGTAGTGAGATATTTTATACTATTTTCTTTTGTAAATATGTGGAAAGGATTGAAAACTATTTCTTCTACTTCTTGTATGGATATGGAGAAATTCAATGGTACTGTTATGATATATGGAATTTGAAGATGAAAGATCTAATTTAAAAAATGGATCAATGGTTTCTTTGCTGGCAGGTCGTGTCATTTATTTGTAATTTTATGAATATTGAAGTTTGGAAACCGTGATATAGCCATTTACGAAAACTCACTTGATTATAAACTTGGGTGTAAATTCATCTCTATAATCACCATTTTAAGTTTAAAAGAGATTAAGTATCCCCATCAAACTAAAAGTATTAATAACAAGTTGTACCTTAAAATACAATTATATTTATTAAAAATGAAAGAAGGTGATTTTGTAGTAGACGGTTTAAATGTATTCAATTGATTTTATGTCAACTTTTTTGTATAGATGTTAATTTGGAAGAAGCAAATAAATTCATCTTATTACTTTTCTCTTTACCTGATACGTGGGAAAATATATATTTTTACATTAGTGGTAGTGATGTAGAACCAAAAATGAACAATATTATTACTACTTTACTTTCAAAGGAGATGAGAAGGAAATCCAAGAACAAAGGTCCAAAGAAAAAGGAGGGCCTAAAAGGGATAAGAATAAAGATAGATCAAATTTTAAAGAACAATTTAAAACCTCAAGGAAGAGCAAATTAAAAGTGTTGGAACTATGGAAAAGGAGGACATGTGAAAAAAGAATGCAAAAACAAGAAAAATAGTTTAGATTCCTCCACATGAAATTATTCTTATGACGTTGATAATGATGCTTTGTTCATTTCCACTAACACTATTAGTGACAATTCTTGGCTTATTGATTAGGTTTCTCTTACTATATGAATCCACACAAGGAGTGGTTTTCTATATATACAACTTATGATGGAGTAGAGTTTCTCCTTGAAGATAATAATACCAAGTGGGTTATTGGTAAAGGAAATGTACATTTGTGTTTTAAATATGGAAGGTTTAAAACACTTCATGATCTTTTGCATATCCCAAGATTTGTTAGAAATTTATTTTTTGTATCCAAGTTTAATGATTATGCATGTGACATTTAAGAAGTTTGATTAAAGGTTGGCAGGAGGTAACTTAGGTTGTTGTTAGAGGATCTTGGATTGAAACCTTGTTTATGATAAATGCCTCCACATTTTGTAAGTATGCTAATGTAATTGACAACAAAAATACATGTATGTTGTAGCACAAACATTTGGGTCAAATATGTGAAAAATTTCTTAAGACCATTGTTAATAAAAATTTGGTTGATATTTTTTATTATTCTATTGACAAAAATGTTTTTTGCGAGCATTGTTTATTTGGAAAACATAATGGATTTTTATTTCTTTTTGGAAGTATTAAACCTAAGAGATTGTTAGAAACCATTCATTTAGGTGTGTTTGGTCTAGCGGATGTGGATTCTAGTGGAAAATATTGTTATTGTATTGCATATATTAATGATTCTTCTAAATACACCTAAATTTATTTTATCCATTTAAAATATGTTGTTTTTAATAAGTTTAGGGAGTTTACATCCTTAGTTGAAAAGAAAGTGGATTATAAGATAAGGGTGTTGAGATTTTAAAAAGGTGGTAAATATTGCTCCACTAAAATTGATGAATTATGTAAATATACAAATATTATTGGCATCATTCATCAAAGTATTACTTTTGGGGATAGTTTATAATAATATTTAGTATTTTATTAATCAATATCCTTGTTTAACTTTGTTGATAAAACTACTTATGAAGTGTGGATAGGTAAGAAGCCTTTAGTTTCACATTCAAATACATTTGTTTGTGAGGATTATGTTCATATGCCTTGGGAAAATCAATTGAAACTAGATCCAAAATCTTAAAAATACATCTTTATTGGTCATAGTGAGAATCTTAAAGGTTATAAGATTTGGAATCCTCTAACACATAAAATGATTTTTTTTAGAGATATGGTTTTCAAGGGGTTTAGAGATTATTTAGGTGAAGAAAAAACAAAATAAAATATAGAACAAAAACAACACACTTGAAAAATAGTAAAAAATTGATAGCTAAGAACTCAGAAGTTAATTAAATCTAATAAACTACAAAATGGTGAGAGTAGAAGCAAAGTGCAAAAATGCACATAGGGAGAATGGTGGAGATTGCAGGGAATCAGTGAAAGATGTCGAGCATGAAGTTCCTTTGGATCACATTAAGGCTCAGGCTGCAAATGAAGCATGGCGGCATTAGCCTAAAGGCAGAAGTTCATAAATGAAAGTAAGCGACCAAGTAAACAATCTGAGGAATAGGAGGCCAAGGTATGATTCCTACAGGCCCAACCCATATAGGAAAAATAACCAGAAGTATTGGCATCATGGGAAATAAAATTGGGTTGGAAGAGTCAATAGTAGAAAAGGGATGAATAACCCTAGAAAGAATGTGAACATTACTGTGAGGGATTATCCATACCATCGAAGAAGTGGATCTGAAGCCTTAACTGGTGCACAACACCAATTCAATGACTATCTATCAACGCAACAAAGATCAAGTGAATTGGAGAAAAGATAAAGCTAGAATCGGAAATAGGAAAATAATGGTGCTTGAATCAAATAAGTTGAAACCTTTAATATTGCATCCAGAACAGAAGGGCTTGATTGTCAAATGGTTAGGAAAGGATCTAAATTGGAATAGCCTAATTCGATGATGGCAAGGGAGTTGGGGGAAATAAAGGTAATTCAAGGTGTTATCTAATGGATACTTTACAGTGATTTGTCCATCACAGGATGTTAGGGAAGAAATGATACACTACTGTGATATCGCAGTAGTGTATGATGATCCTATTTCTATCTTCCGTGATAATACAAGTGCAATTAATATTTCAAAGAATCCAATGATGCACTCAAAGGTTGATTAGGGAAAATAAAGATCTATGATTGGTGAACTGTTGTATTTGACTTCTACTAGACAAGATATTATGCATGTTGTCTTTCTTGTGGCTAGATTTCAAGAAGATCCTAACAAAACACATGTTGTTGTTGTTAAAAGAATATTCATATATTTGAATGGCACTATGGATTATGGCTTATGTTATCCTAGGGATACTAAATTTACACTAAGTGATTATACAGATACAGATTCAACTAGATGTGTAGATGACAGGAAAAGTACAAGTGGTGGTGCATTTTTTCTTGGTTGTAGATTGGTGGCATGGTTGAGTAAAAAGAAAGATTCGGTTTCCTTATCTATTGTTGAAGCTAAGTATATTGCTACTATATCTTGTTGCACACAATTTTTATGGATGAAATAAACATTGAAAGATATCACAGTAGTGTATGATGATCCTATTTCTATCTTCTGTGATAATACAAGTGCAATTAACATTTCAAAGAATCCAGTGATGCACTCAAATGTTGATTCAAAAATAAAGATCTATGATTGGTGGACTATTGTATTTGACTTCTACTAGACCAGATATTATGCATGTTGTCTATTTTGTGGCTAGATTTCAAGAAGATCCTAACAAAACACATGTTAAAATAATATTCAAATATTTGAATGGCACTATGGATTATGGCTTATGGTATCCTAGGGATACTGAATTTACACTAAGTGCTTATACAAAGACAGATTCGACTGGATGTGTAGATGATAGGAAAAGTACAAGTGGTGGTACATTCTTTCTTGGTTACAGATTGGTGGCATGGTTGAGTAAAAAGAAAGATTTGGTTCCCTGATCTACTGTTGAAGTTGAGTATATTGCTACTGCATCTTGCTACACACAAGTTTTATATGAAACAGACATTGAAAGATATCATAGTAGTGTATGATGATCCTATTTCTATCTTCTGTGATGATACAAGTTCAATTAACATTTCAAAGAATCCAGTGATGCACTCAAGCAAAAAGCATATATCTATCAGGTATCATTTCTCGGGGGAAATGTAGAATCTTTGGATGTCAGAACAGGATTTGAAAGAATCTTTGCAAAATACTCTTGGGAGGACTAAGATGCCCTTGCTACCAACTTAGTCCCATCTTGAATTTTCTGAAATTTGTGAATGTGATCTTGAGGCTCAATGTCTGCACTTCCTTCTTCTTAGATGTTAGGTCTTGAAACTTCCAGATCTGGCTTGTAGGTAAGTTTCCGTGAAGATGACAACTTTGCAACTTTGCACTTCAAATGATCTTCAGGTCTTCAACCTAAATCTACAAAAACAAACATGCAATAGAGGAAAAACTTGTTGATTGTTAGTAAATGGGGGTTTTCCTTGGTCAAACCCCTTGTTGGTAATTAAACCTTGAAATGAAATAGAATAATGAAGGGCGTCGGACTTGCGACGAAAAAACAACGACAAAAATGTTTTCATCATTTCGTTGCTACTCCGACAAAGATTTGTCGAACCACCGACGAACGTCTGTCAAAAAATGGTGTCAAATTCAGTAGTGTGTGTATAATGTACTTATATCTAGATTTGAATTTGAGACCAATTGTCATTGCACATTCCATTTTACTTGCATAGAGTATTCTATAAGCAATATATTAATAATGCCAAATGATTTATGGTGTTGTACAACTCTACCTATCATCACAATTCTGTTGTTCCCCCCTAGAGAATCTTGTAAAAACAAGTTCACAATACCAATTCAAATAATATTAAAAAGACTTATTTCCATACAAATTAAGAATGTATCATACACTTTTGTGGCTAGATTTCAAGAAGATCCTAAAAAAACACATGTTGTTGTTAAAAGAATATTCAGATATTTGAATGGCACTATGGATTATGGCTTATGGTATCCTAGGGATACTGAATTTACACTAAGAGCTTATACAAATACAGATTTGGCTGGATGTGTAGATGACAAGAAAAGTGCAACCTTCTCTCTCAAGAAATGATAATTGATAGATATATGTTTTTTCCTCGAGTGCATCACTGGATTCTTTGAAATGTTAATTGCACTTGTATCATCACAGAAGATAGAAATAGGATCATCATACACTACTGTGATATCTTTCAATGTCTGTTTCATCCATAAAACTTATGTGCAGCAAGATGCAGTAGCAATATACTCAGCTTCAATAGTAGATCAGGAAACCAAATCTTTCTTTTTACTCAACCATGCCACCAATCTACAACCAAGAAAGAATGTACCACCACTTGTACTTTTCCTATCATCTACACATCCAGTCAGAATAATGTCAAGGATTCTTTGGATCACATTAGGGCTCAGGCTGCAAATGAAGCATGGCGGCATTAGCCTAAAGGTAGAAGTTCAGAAATTAAAGTAAGTGACCAAGTAAACAATCTAAGGAATAAGTGGCCAAGGCATGATTCCTACAGGCCCAACCCATATAGGAAAAATAACCAGAAGTATTGGCATCATGGGAAATCAAATTGGGTTGGAAGAGTCAACAGTAGAAAAGGGATGAATAACCCTAGAAAGAATGTGAACATTACTATGAGGGATTCTCCATATCGTCGAAGAAGTGGATCTGAAGCCTTCACTAGTGCATGACACCAATTCAATGACTATCTATCAGTGCAACAAAGATCAAGTGGATTGGAGAAAAGATAAAGCTAGAATTGGAAATAGGAAAATAATCGTGCTCGAATCAATAAGTTGAAACCTTCAATATTGCATCCAAAATGGAAGGGCTTGATTGTCAAATGGTTAGGAAAGGATCTAAATTGGCATAGCCTAATTCGATGGTGGTAAGGGAGTTGGGGGAAATAAAGGTAATTCAAGGTGTTATCTAATGGATACTTTACAGTGATTTGTCCATCACAGGATGTTAGGGAAGAAATTGTGAATGGGATCTAGTTATTAGATGATTGGGGTTTTTATATTTGTAGATGGGAAGTAGGTTTCAATCCCTTTCACCATAATATGGAAAGGATACAAGAATGGTATCAGCTCCCCAATATTCCCTTGGAGTTTTGGGATCTGGTTATTCCGGAGGAAATTGGAAATCAATTAGGTAATTACCTTTATGCAGAGGAGAGATTGTGCCAAGATGGTATTAGCACCTATGTTAGGATCTATGTAGAGACTAAACATCATAATCCATACTGGAGAGAATTGGAATTAATAATAGATTGGGGAACTTGGAGCTAGAAGTTAATGTTAGACCTAAATTTTAAAAATACTCTTCTAAATACTTTAGGTTGGCATTCTTTGTGCAATAAGGATGCCCTAAATATCAGTGAAGAATGGGTGCAGAATATGGAAAAGAATGAGAGGCTTGTGACACCATAAGGGGGTAAAAGCCCAAAATTGCAGATGTCACAACAACCGCCTTCAAATTTTGAAGGTAGAATGGAAAATTTGAATGAGCAGGGGAAAAAGCATTAAACCATAAAAGTGAATTAGATGCAAAGTTATCCTAGGTCTTAGATCTGATTGGTAACAACATGAAGATGGATGACCTAAATTCTCTAATTGTGGTAGGACAAGAGTTGGTGGAGTTGGCTAAAGAATCCAAGGATGGGGTTACAATGGAAAACATAGAGGCAAAAAATCTAGATAAAGACTGGGAATTAGGAATGTAAATGGTGGAGGAAGGCATTAAGCCAGAAGAAGGAGAGGTAATTCCCATGGCAAACACAAATCAAAATGTCAAGTCTTCTTTTAAAACTAGAATAGAAAAACTTGGGATTCACCAAAAAAACACAACAAATCCATCTCTAGATTGTGTAGAAAGCAAGAGGAGGGGCAAAATCCCTAATCAAGAAAAACTCAAAATTGATGGGGAAGCTAGTGGGCATAAAAAGATCAAAGAAATATTGAAAGTAGGGAAGGGTAAAAACCCTTCCTGAAACAAAATGAAAATCCTAATATGGAATGTTAGGGGCCTAAATGCCCTTAACAAAAGATGTCTGGCCAAACATCATTTAGAGATGTCTTAGGCTAATATATATCTCATTCAGGAAACTAAACTTAGTCAACTAGAGGCAGAGAGATTTGAAAAAAGTATGAAGTTTTGGAAGATGGTTGTTGTATATTTAGATGGATCAATTGGTGGAATCATAACTCTATGGAGGCCATGTGGTGTGCTATTAGAGAAGGTTGTTGCAAATAAAATATGGCTTGCATGCAAGGTAAGAATCCTAACCAGTGATTTGTGTTTTCTTTTAATTAATGTCTATGGTCCAAATACTTGTATTTAGAAAAGAGAGTTGTGGAGTGAATTAGACCCTATCTACAATAATCTTGCCTTCAAATTCACTTTAATTGGGGGTGAATTTAAAGCAATTTTGCACATGGAGGATAAGTTGGGTGGAGTAGGAAGGAAGTTACAATCACAAGTGAATTTTGAACACTTTGTTGAAAGAAACTCATCGGCTGAAATCCCAATGGGAAATGATCAATTCACCTGGACAAACAGGCGTAAAGGTTTTGGTAGCATAGCTAAAAAGTTGGATGGATTTCTTTTTAAAGGAGACCTAAGTAATTTCCCATACACCTTGGATAGCAAGATTTTACCCATGTCCAATTTAGATCATTTTCTTGTTAACCTAAAAATTCTTGGAGAAAAGAAACCACTAAGATGCCCTTTCAAATTTAAGTGTATCTAATTTAGGGATCCCCACTTCCAAGACTCTCAAAAGTCAGCGGTGGGAAGAGGGTGAATCAAACAGTTCCAAAAAATTTAATTTAGTCACAAAATTGAAATCAATCAAGCAACATTTGAAGACCTAGAACATAGTTTCAAAAACATATTCAAAGAGAAAAGAAGAATTGATGAGGAATTGAGGTCTTTGAATGGAGAGACTCTTAGCAAAGGGATGGAAAACATAAGATATTTGTAGGAGAAAGATCTATTAATGCAGATGGGTGATCTCCTTGCAAAAGAGGAGATTTTTTTATGACAAAAATCGTGAGTTGTGGCTAAATGCAAGGGACAAGAATGCAAAATTCTTTCACAACTCCACTAAAGAAAGAAGAGAAATGAATAGGATAACTAGCATCAAGGTAGTTGATGGAAGTATTCTCAACAAGGTTGAAGATATATCCTCGGCCTCTGTTAATTTCTTCCATGATTTGTTGAATGATTGGAATGGGTCCAACTCGTGGGAATATCAAAGCATCCTTGGGTGAAGATCAAAACATAATGTTGATGAGGAAATTCACAAAAGAAAAAATCAAAGCAACTCTTTTTTAGCTACATCTTGATAAGGCTCCAAGCCCAAATGGCTTCCCGACTACCTTCTTCCAACATTTTTGGGATATTGTTGGGGGTGAAGTGGTGGATGCAATTAAGGATTCTAGAAGTACTGGAAAAGGAGTTGAAAGAAATGAATAATACCTTCATTGCCTTAATTCCAAAAAAAAGAAAAACCTAAGAAATTAGAGGAGTTTAAGCCAATAACATTGCAATACCATATATAAGATTCTTTCTAAAGCAGTTGCAAATCATTTAAAGAAGATTATCCTAGGCATATTTTTTTATGAACAAATAGGGTTTGTTCTAGGTAGATCAATTTTTGATGGGGTGATTATTGCTCAAGAAGCAATTCATTTTGTTTCCAAAACAAGAAAGCAGTCAATGTTAATAAAGTTGGACATCAAAAAAGCATTTGATAAAGTAAATTGGAGATTCTTATTCAAGGTTCTGGAGGCTTATGGGTTCCAAACTGAATGGCTAAGAATTAGTGGGATTTTTTGGTGCTTTAAGGGGTCTTAGGCAAGGAGATCCCTTGTCACCCTTCTTATTCATTATAATGGCAAAGGACTTGGGAAGGTCAATACACAAAGTAGCCAGTGAGGGTAGGCTTAAAGGGATCCAAATCACAAGAAATATGCCTTCAATCACCCATCAACAATTTGTTGATGATACCGTGTTATTTGGGGTGGCTGAGGTTAGTGAACCTAGATGTTTCAAGGAGATTTTGGACAATTATGTTGATGCCTCTAGGCAAGAGGTAAGCATTGAGAAATCTAAAATTTTCTTCGTTTACACAAATGTAACAAGAGAAAATTATATTAGGAGCTTCCTAAGTTTTAGCAAAGGAAATTTACCTAATAAATATTTGGGGCTACCTTTGGCTATAGTCCTGCAGCCAGGAAAAATTTGGAATCCGATAGTGGCAAAAAAAGAAAAGAAAGCTAACCTCCTAGAAAGGAAAATGGCTCTCATGGGCAGGGAGATTGACAATGATCAAGGCAGTAATAGCTACTCTTCCTATCTACATGTTGTCCTATCTTCCTTTGTTAGTTGGTGCTAACAAAAGCATTAATCAGAGAAATTTTTTTTTTTGGCAAGGTAACTTGGAGAAATAAAAATTCCTTTAATAAGTTGGGAGAAGATATGAAAATCAAGGGAGGCTAATGGTGCAGGGCTAAAAAGTTTGATTCTTCATAATAAAGTGTTGGGGGAAAATTTGGTATGGAAGTTATATATGAATCAAGAACTTAAGTGGGTCAAAATATTACAATCCAAGTATCTTGAGGAGGGAGAAATAAGCATCTTCACATCAAACATAGCTTTGAAAGGCTCAAGGATATGGAATTTTCTAAGTAATTGCATAGATGTAATAACAAATTATCTAACTTGGGATGTAAGAAATGGGAGCTTTTCCCTCTTTTGGGAAGATTCTTGGGGTGGGTACCAAAAATTGGTGAATAGAGGCGACCTTGAGCAAGCCAGATTATTGACAAAACAAGCTTGGGTAAATTATGTAAGAGATTACTTGTCCATATCTGATGCAAACACATGTTTTGACTACCAATGGAAAAGTGTAAGGACCCTTGGCTTGAGCGATGAGATTGCAACTACCTATGAAGAAGCTATATGTAATTGAATTGTTTGTATAAGGGTTGGCAAGGATGAGTTGAGATGGCACTGATACCCTTCTGGTAATTACAATGCTCAGGAGGGTTACAAGTTGTTGGTAAAAGATCAAGAAATATAAACAAGATTGCCTAATGAGTTATGTTGGAACAAAAATTGTTTACCTAAGGTGGGGATTTTCACCTGGGCAACAACTCAAGGTAGGGTTCTAATTGTTTATAAGTTCAGAAAAATGGGTCATTTTGGCCCTTCAAGGTGTGTTTTATGTAAGCATGACGAAGAGAAAAAAGATCACCTCTTCCTAAATTGCCCATTCACTTCTATATGTTGGCAATAGCTTTGCACCAAATTGCATTGGTGCACTGCCCTTCCAAATGATAAATTAAGTGTGTTCAAAGGGTGGCCTACCCTCAATAGAAACTCAATGTTATCATGTTTGTGGTGGAAAAGCCCATCATTATTGCTTTGGGAAGTGTGGGGGAAAGAAATAAGTGTATTTTTCAAGATAAAGAGATGAATATCCTATTGTTACCTAATTTTTATCTTTCAGCTGAAATCAAGTAACTTTGTGTTTATTCTTTTAGTGTTTTCGTTTAAACATTTAAAAGATAAACCATAGTCTGCTAAATTCATTAATATGCATGAAAGAGATTGTCAAAAATAGATTACATTTTTATTTCAATGTTGCAATTATAGACAAATGAGAAAGAGAACCATATGTATTGCAAATGTATTTTTTATTGATAATCATGAAAGTATAAATGTCCCTCACAAGCCAAGGGACTAGCTATCCTAATGCTAGTAAAGAAGGAATCACACGCATATGGATAACAAAATGAAATTTGCATATAACATGAAAAGGGACCCGTCATTGCTTGGTGGAATGATGAATCTCGTTGACTCAGCCTCACATCATCTCAATCCTACTTTGTTTATTTGCTTCTGTTTGACTCCCTCCTTGTTGCTCCTAGGTTACCTGCATTGGATTAAAACAATGCTATTAGAGAAATGAAAGATCCTTGATCAAAATTATATGCAAAACATCCATAAATGTGTGATCAAATGTATACAAGCATTAAAATAGCAGCATACCATAAGTGTCCCTAAAAATAAGAAAGGAGTGATAAAAAACACCTATGATATGCTTTGTTTATCTAACTAATTGTTCCTTGTGCAGATTTAGGACAAGTCTTGTTACTATTTTGTTTCAGCTAATTACAACATGTGGGGTTAATGTGGCTCCCACGAGGGTAGAGCTCAACATGTTTCCCTCTAATGTTTTAAGAGGGATAGTAAATTGAGCAACTTGATCAAAGATAGACATGCTATTAATGCATTAAAGAAACATGGAATCACACCAGTTGATCAACTTTCATTATTAGATTCAAAAGATGCAACATATAATTTAAGTTGTCAAGAGATTCATACTTCATCTCTTCATAATGAATCGGCCATATGGCTGCCATCGTGTCAAAAGGAAGGTACATTTTTCCGAACATGTCTTTCAATCATCTTAAGTGGATCCATGATCCATTTTATTAAAAGAAGTAAGTGATTTCAGAGATGCATCAAGTTCAATTATAGATGCATTAAGTTCAATTATGCATCTCTTAAATAATGAAGGAGAAATCAAGGCATGCCTAAAGCTATCATGAGGCATATGGGGTAGCAAGGAGTAATATTCCAAGGTGTTGTCAGGTCCCTCTCACCTTAACCCCATTAGACAACCATGCATCACATAAGATGGTGAGCTTTCAAGTCACCAACATAGGTGACATGTGTCTTCCCACTAGAATTAAAGTGAGGAGACGGTGTGTATTTGCTGCACATGATCAAAAGAGCTGAAATGTTGTGGAAACCAGGTTATAAACATGTGGGGCGGCAAGCAATTGTTGTGGAAACCATGAAAATTGGGGTAGACCTAGAGGAAAAAATGTATGCTAAATATCATGAATAGGACAACAACAATGGATAAAATCATGATCTCATGCATATGGACAACAACCATGACTGTATGCTACATGACAACAAGGGTAGTCATTACATTCATTAAGGGAGCAAGTGAACCATGTTTTCAATTTAGTAGTGAATGATAAACTATGAAGAAGTCATGCAATAAAAAGTGCAGTTAACAAACACCAAGGAGATAAGTATCATGAGTTCATGTCAATCAAGTATGGTTTTATCATATGCTAGTATCATGCCAAGCATAGGAAAGAAGAGGTTCTACACCTAATAGATAATATCATGTGCTAAATTACAAGTGATCACTTGTTATCTGCATTTTATAGAGTCACTAAACATCAAATAGACAATACAACTTTTGATCCAAGTGTCACAAATGAATATTGTCATATGGGATAGTCATACCAAGGTAGAGAAAAAGTACAATGCAATGGTAGTCTATTAGAATTTTTGGTTCACTATGTTTAAGGAATGCACTTCTTTCAACATCTTTTGAGTTGCAGGTCCAACAAATATGGGGTAGCCATTATCTGCTAGTGGCCTATGTTATGGTGATCTCTCACATTTGCAAAAGCTACAAAAAACAAAAGAATAAACCAGAGAATGCTATGAATGTGGGGACAATATCAGGACTTCCACAACTACATCCATCAGATCTACCATCATTTTTACAACATTCAAATCCTTATCCAACTACAACCCAAGTTGTATTGAATCAGTTCAATATCATTTCTCAAGCAACATGGATATTGGGAAACTCCTTTAATGAACTAGAAGCAACAAAAATAAAATACATAGACTCATCCATTCCATTTAGAATAGTAGGTCCTCTACTTCCATCAACTTTTCTAGATGGAAAAAATCCTGAAGACATAGATGGTGTTGTACATCTATGGAAAACAACAAACTGTAAACATTGGTTGAATGCACAGGAGGACTCAGCTATCATATATGTTGCCTTTGGCAGCATCATCATGCTTTCCAAAGAGCAGATCTATGAAATAGCTCTTGGACTGAAGGCCACTAGTTATTCATTTTAATGGGTGGTTCATTTAGGTGATGACAAAGAAGAAAACAACACTACACAATATTTTCTAGAGGGTTTCTTTGAGGAAACTATGGGGAAAGGATTAGTGGTACCTTGGTGTCCATAACTGATAGTTCTTTCTCATTCTTTTGTGGGTTTTTTTATAACCCATTGTGGGTGTAATTCCACACAAGAGAGCCTCGGTTTGGGTGTTCCTATGCTAGCATTTCCTCAATGGACTGATCAAACAACTAACTCAAAGTATATACAAGATCAGTGGAAGACAGGAAGAAGGTTGAATAAGAGAGATGATGGTTTGGTTGGGAGAGAGGAAGTGGAGAAGTTAATCAAGGAAGTTATGGAAACTGAACAGGGAGACAACAATAAGGTAAATGCTTTGTTGACTGCACACTCTTATTTGACCTTTCTTCAATATGGTTTCCATGCACAATGCCAGACATTGCCAAGAACCAGTTGTAAAGTGATGTTAAAGCACAACCAATGTCATCAAGGGGGCAGTAAAGGAGTTCAGATATAAGTTGCCAAATCATACCTCAAACTAGAGAGGCAGGGCTCAATCAAGATGCAAAGACAAATATGGCAGCAGTCTTAAATGCACGGTGAGATTGGGGCACAAGCAGAGATATTTAATGTGAAAGTAACTTGTTTAAATAATGAAAATGCAGTGTTATAGCAGCATGAGGGATGGTGTCAAATCTATGTATAAAGATTTTCTTTCTCAGCAATGACAAGGATGCCAATAAGTGATTTTAAATGTCCAAGTGCAGCATTGAAGCAATGATCTTCAAAAAGGAAATTCAACATAATTTACAAACCATGATAACAAATGCTAATGCATAAACAGTAAAAAGGGTTATGGAGAAAACAAAGAGTGATAAAGAGATAGTGTCAACATAGGTCTAAGTGTCATGATCAAGGCAACATTAAAAGGCAGTCTCTTTATCCATACTCAGATTTTACAGTCATTATTCAAGGGGCAATGACAAGGATGCCAATAAGTGATTTTAAATGTCCAAGTCTAGTCTTCTTTCGTGAGAAAAACCATGATGAGACCTCATAACAATGGCAAGCAATGAGATGACCAGTATGTGTAACACTCGAGAGATGATGTTCATTTAACCACATAAGTTGCCATAACTCATTACATTTCAAGTAAAATAAAAGTACAATATGCATAGATCAAGAGCTTTCCATAAGAGCTCAAAAGCAAAAATAGAAATAAATTTCATTTCATGTATCCAAAAGAAGTAAATTGCATCTACAACAAGGATCTTTGCACTAGTTCATATGTATACGTTAATAACATATCAATGAGTTTCCATACATCCATTCATTAACTTTCAAATAATACATCTATTTCAATGTTACATTAAAATCTTTCATTCCAATACATCTATTTCGATGTTACATCAATATCTTTCATTCAAAACATCTATTTCAATGTTACAATAATGAATGTCAAATAAAGTTACTTTTACAAGTGGGCTATACAAGCCTTTCAAAAATATTACATGAATACATTTATAACATAAGAAACTCTAAACCTCAACCGTCGTGACACCACTGGTCTTCTTGCAAGCTGGGGCCAAGAGTGTGATTAAGGCACCTTTTCCGCCCAACCACGAAGTACAAGACTTCCTCGGGTTTCTTCCTAACTTGAAGAAATCCCTGGCCCTGCATGAGAAGCCTAGCAATCTGAAACAACAAAGCAGGAGGGAACTCTTGATGCAAGCCTAATGCCTATATGCATTCCTAACATGAGAATAACATATTTCTTGCAAACAGGAGGTGGCAGAGACCTATATATATTTATTTCTAGGCTTTTAATTCCATATATTTCAATGGTGCATATGCTTGGTCAAGCAAAAAAAAAAATTAAATGATAGTTTTAGAAAAGGTAAAACTACCGTCTCTGTGGATCCACCTTCGGCATCCTGTCTCGGAAGTTTCCCAAAAGAAAAATAAATAATACACTTTCCATCTAAAGTTTTCATTCAATTTTAGACATTTCTACCACATGGGAATTCTATTAATTACAAGTATGCACAATGGTTCCTAAATATCTTTACATTCACATACTAACTTAAGTGAAAAATTGATCATACAATTGGTTTTGCAAGTCACTTTCTATTATTTCAAAACAATTTAAATTTGGTCTTTTGGAAAGAGTATGTATAAACTCACAAGTTTTAATTTCTATTTAAATATTTTGGTCAAAGTAAGTAATGTATAAAAGTTCAAAAAAAAATACTACTCTAATCAACCTTATAGATGTAGGATAAAATCCTAGCTTACAGGTTACTTTCCTATTTAATAGGAGTATGTCTACACTTTTATGAAAAAGAATAATAAGTTAAATTTAAAGAAAAAATAATTTCACTCACTTTTATTCACAAATGCATATATCAGTAAATATCATCTAGTCTAAAATGTCATAATGTGTTTGTGTATATATATTTTTGTGTTTTATATTCCTAAAATTCACTAGTTTATAAGTATCTTCCCGAGAATTACAGTTTTCCCCGTTTTGTAACATGTAAGTACACACGATATGAAGTTCAACAATATGATAATAATTTTAATGCAAATGTCTTCCAGTTTACAATATAATAGTGATCGCAATCAGCCAATTCCACAACTATCCATTTCTATTTTATTGATCTTGTTTACTTTCAAATATAAGAATGATATATATGTATATTTATATATGGATATATATTTATATAAACATTTAGTTGCATTTACCTATATATAATTATATACATTCTCAAAATAAATTACAGTAAAAATAAAAAAAATAGAGAAATCTATACCACAGTGATTTCAATTAAACTCAGTTATGTTTTCTTTTTCAAACATGTATATAATTCAGATCTATGTTTCTCAGATATATATATATTTATATAGCTGATGATTCTTTTACACAAAAATATTTGTTCTCAAAAAGATAAATGTATTTCACAGTTCAATATATACATATATATATATATACATATATATATACATATATATATAACATATATACACATATATATACATATATATACAGCATATGTAAATATTCCAAACTCGTACAATGTTATTTTCCCACACTAAATTTACAGACAAGAAGCTGATTAAAGATTGTATCACAAATTTAAAGGAAAAGAATACAAGTTCGTAGGGCTTACGCCCCCCCATATGGGGAGGCGTTGCCTGTGGAGGGTAGTGCCTCCTCCAGAGGCCACGACCTATGGAGGGGTGTTGTCCCCCATAGCGCAACCCTTCCCTTATGGGGAGGGCTCGACTGGGGTGAAACCCAGCCGCCCTTACCAAAGAATGTATAAAAACAAACAAAGACAGTCATAAGCTGTAATTTGATTCCCATATGCGAATATGAATCGGTTTCCTCAATACATATGTGGATATAAATTTATATGCCCATACAGATTGTTGTATATATATATATATAATAATCAAACAATCTAGCACAAAATTTATTCATAAATTTAGCTAGAAAGAAGTAATGTTCTGAGAATAAAATACAGAAAGACACTGCCAACGAAATTGTCTATGAATTTATAAAGAATTTTAAAAGAATGTATAGATTTCACCGAAGTATTTTTCTCAACAACACAACATACATAGAGGTTTTTCACAAACAAATCTTTGCACACACAATAAATTTATTTTCTCTCATTTGGAACCTTAAGGCAATAAAAGAGAATTAATAAGAACTTGGATAATTTGTTGACAGCTGAAGATGCCTCCTTGCCACTTCCACTTCTTGTTTTCTCTGAAATTTCCTTCCTGCAAGACCTTCCTCTTCTCCTTTCTTTTTTCTTGTTCTTCTATTTTCTCATCTATTGGAAACTAAAGCAAAACAAAAAACTATCTGGTAGCCATGAAAATGAATTTGCAGAGCAATTCCCGAAAACATCAAGAAAGGTTGATTTTTCTGTTACCCCTTTTTCCTTTTTAAAGTTTTCTTTTTCCTTATTCCAAACTTAATCTTGAAAATAATAGATTTTAGAATAAAAATAAGATATAACTTATCTTTTCCATTTCTCGTGCTTAGATGAAAAAAAGTATAAAATAATATTTAATTTAGTTGCATATAAATCCCCTTTTGGAAAATATTTACCCAATAATTAAATAAATATCTTCTAACTATTAGTTAACTTATTAACTCAAAAATTAACACAAGTTAAAAGAAGAAAAAAATACTTACTCAGATTTTTATCATGCATAGACATTTAAATCAAAATCTATAATTAATTATAATTAGCATTAATTCTTTTACTTTATTATGCTTATATTTCACTATTTATTTAATTTGACTAATCATTATTTATTTTGCGAACACTCAAAAACAATCAAGTCAAAATTATCGTTCCTAAATGCAATCTATATGAATCTAAGTGCCCGTGTGTGATCGAGAGAACATCCTGCTTTATCCTGTCAAGAAGCTAACCTCCTCTCCTTAATCACACCCTTGGTCTTCGAGCTCCTGCATCTCAAGTGCACTCAAGCACACAACAATAAACTGAATTAGTATCCCATAAAGATATAAATCAAAACAATAGAATACATTAATTCAAATATTTTTATTCTATTTTTGCTTCATCTTCAAAGTAAAACACATTCAATATTATTCAACTTTTCATAATTTAAGTAAACACTTTCTTATATCACAACACCAAAACACCATAATATTCATTATTATTCTACCACGCACATTCAATCATATAACAAATCCACACAAAACCAAAAGCAACCAGCATCAGGGTCTGAGACGTGACAGTATGACAATTGGAGGATAATCACAGAGCTCACAAGATAAGTACAATATGTGACTTTTAGATATTAATGCACAATAATAAGAAGTCTCATAACTTTCAAAGTGCATAATGAAATCAAGAGCTTAAGAAAAACATTAGGGTTTAGGGTTTGTCATTGAATATTTTCTATAGGAAATAAAGAAGCATTTTTATCTTTTCTTTTGAAATACTGATGTGAAATCCAAAAAAATTATATGAGTCGCAGTCATGAAGGAATGCAAAAGATTTGCGGAGTCTTTGACTCATACCCATGTTGTGCATTGGCATTGAATCATTTTGCAAATCACTTTTATTCACAGGGCAACATGGTCTTGTGGAACAGTCGACAAAGACAACTCTTGTTTTAATTGACCACCTCTTAGGAAATATCATTCATATTATGTCTTACTGTTATAATACAGTAAAAAACAAACATAGATGCATGTGTTTTAAAGTTTCCAAAATGTAGAAAATCAAAGGGTAGAATATGAAAAATCGCGACCTGAAGGAGACAAAACATCAAAGCTATGAAAAGGAGCCTGTGAAATCCTTAGGGCCAAGCCAAAGGATTGAAGCTGTGACTAAAATCATGTAGATAGATACAGGGGCCATAAGCAAAGCGAGCTTCTATACCATCTTTTGCACATGGAATGGGAGGTACATAAAGAATGAAGCTTTTTTACAACAAGTTTCATAATGTTTAATTTTAGAATGTTGAAGATATGTACAGATATGCAAGTATATACAAAGATTCCTTTATAGCAACACAAGGTGAAAATAAGATGCCATGGTTTTTTAGAATCTACAGAGAAATGCAAAAATATGGTGGTCGCGGCCATAAAGGTGAGAACACTTTGTATTTACAGATAAGCAAAAGTAGTATGCGAAGTAAAATCAAATTTCCATTAAAATGACATAAGATGCCAAGTAAAATGCAGAAGAATGCTTAAGAACGATAGAGTAAAGCAAGATCTCTCTACAGAAAATGGAATGGAACGACTGAATTTGCTTATAAAAAGCTTACCCAGAGATTTCCCGTGAAGATTTTGCCAGAATTTGTGAGAAAACTCCTCTGAAGTTCTAGAAGTATGCCATTGGAAGCCATTGGAAACCCTATGTTGGCGCGGCCAGGAGGATTCTCAAATGCTCGAAGGTCAAAATGAAACATTTTCCTTTCTTCTTGCATTGTTTTCTACGGGTTTTTACCCTAAAAATAGGCCGACCATCAAAAGTAATTTTTACCTTTGTTTAAATATTGCAAGCACACTTTAATGTATGTCGTGGGCTAAGAATTAAGCTCTTATACCTTAGGAATTTTTTTGCCTTATGCTGCATTTTCCAAGACTTAGGCTATTCTTGCCTTGTATTGCTTTTTTTTTTGAAACCCACATGTGCCTTGTATTTTTACTTTTGCATTGAATTTTAATGTGAAACATTTTATAATTAAGTGATAATTTATAATCACTTAATTATAAATGTTATATGTAAATACAAAGTAACGGTGAGTGTTGCCTTAGGGTAATTTGGAGTGGAGGTGAGTTAAATTTCATCAATGCCTTGGAGGAGGTTCAGTTTGCTTGAATGCTTTCACAGGCATTTGAAGTATATTATTTGTTTTTTGCATTTTATCAAATTGTAAGTCATTATTTAAGTGATTTGCAAATCACTTTTATTTGATGTTTATCTCATAGTGCAAAATGTTGATGAAATCTAAGGTGGTGGGGGCATTCTCATTTTTGAAATGTAAAATAATTTGGTTTAGTGATGTTATTATGAATCACTTAATCAAATTATTATTTTGAATGCAATTTAGAGTGTTGTGCTTTGAAAACACATAAAGCATGAGTCAAACAACTGGCAGACATGTGGAAAGTGTGTGAACTTGTTTTGACTATTTTGGAGGCTATTTTGTCACACCTTCAGTGTGACCTTGGACTTAGCTTGACTTTTTTACATTTGGAGGACCTTTTGGAGGGGTTTTGGAAGCTTCCATTTTGGCTTTTGTGCTCCATCCGACCTAGGGTTTCTAGAAGGATTTGTGTGGGTAGTGGTTTCAAGATGGCTTAAGTATCTTTAGATTGGGTTTTTTGGGGAGCTCTTTTCTTTCTTCTTCCAAGCATTGTAGCTTTTTGGAGCTTTTTTCAGGCAAAGGACTGCATTATGACTCCATATCAGACATGTATAGTAGTCTGTGACACCATTTTATTAATGAATTTCAGTCTTTTTACCTTCTTAGAAGCTACTTTATTGAGTGTAGTGTGGTGATTGATGAATGTTATTGTGAGTTTTGATAACTCCTTCAATGCTTGTCTCATTTTAGCACCTTCAAGTAGATTGAACATATATTTATGTAGGTTGTAAGTCGTGTGATGGGTCAAATAGTTATTTTAGTTGTGGAAACTTTTTCCCTTCAAAGTGGAAAATGAACCAAGCCTTCTTACAAAATACTTATGCATTAATATGTTTAAATGTTTGAGTTGTGTCAAGTTAAGCTAATTTTTTGATAAAACTATGTGTGAAAGCAGCTATGTGGGTCTGAGAAAATCATTAGGTGCATCACCATAGGGGTTTAGTTTGTATTTTCATGTTTCTTTCTCCCTTTTTCCCAACAAGGAATAGTTTAAGTGACACCATCAAAAGGGGAGCCAACCCATAATCTGGAGTTCTACTTTCAAATAGGACACACACAACCTGAAAGCAGTCCCATGTTACATCCAAACCTGCTGAGTTCTTTCACATCTTGGCATAAGGGGTGCAGATTTGGATCACTAACACCTATCTTTTCTCAATAAGGTAGAAGCTAGCATAGTGGAAGTGGTCAATACAAAAGTTTGGATGTATGTACAAAAAAAGATCAATTTCTCTGAATGGGATTCCATTATGAGGAAAAATTGGAATGGTCTCAAAATCCCAATGTTTATTGAGGAAGGTGGTATGGAATCATACAAGGAAAGGAAAAATGGGAAATGGTGGCCCCTAATATGGGTTGGTACAAGGTTAATTTTGATGGAGCGTTGAGAGGAAACCCTAGGATCTCCGGAGTGGGTTGCATTATTAGAGATTGGGAAGGGAAAACAGTTGGCAGATTGGCAATGCTACTACCCATAGGAACTAACAATGCTACGAAAATGCATGCAACATTACTTGGAATCAAATTTTGCTCTGAACTAAAGTTACCAAACATTATGGTTGAAGGGGATTCTGCACTGATCATCAATGCTCTACGTTCTGGTCAAATGGTTGACTAGAAATTGGGGGCATTTGTGAAAAAGCACTCAACTTACTAAAAGGTTTCAATCAGTACATGTTAAATCACACATGGAGAAGGCAATATGGAGGCAGATGAATTATCTAATAGGGGGGAAGATGGGATTAGCGTCAAAGAACTCGTTCAGGAATGTGCATAGATGTGATTGGCAACATTAATGTTTTAGGACACCTTTTCACATGCCAACATGTGCGATATCATTCAAGTAGGGTTTTTTGTAGGGTTTCAATATTCATTTAGTTGTCCTCTAATACAGAGTGGGAAACAAGTAGTGGATAGCATAGTGAATTTTGTGAAAACTTGTCTCCTGGTCACATTTTTATAGGGTTTGTTCTTATGTGTTGGCTTTTTGGGAGTTGGGTCGACTAGTGAATGTTGTGGTTGGCCTCTATTTTTTATGCATGTGACAAGTTCATGTCAAGTATTTTTTGTGGATAATATGCACATGTCCTAAGTCTTTTGAATGGAAAACTTTGGCACATGTGGTTCTCAGCCAATAGGTTGTATTTGTAATGTGTGAATTTACCTATCATTTATTTCCATGTATGTCAGGTTTCTTTGGGTTGATAAATATTGTTTTCGCCTTCATTTCTAAGTGTGTATCTGAAGTGCATGAGAATGGTGATAGCAGATACACCAATCTACCTCTCTCCCTCGTGCACCCAAACTGCTTTCAAGGGAAAAAAAATTATCGAAGGCTAAAAGGGTTGTTAAATCTGCAAGAACCATAGATGTTGGAAGTGATAAAGTTGGTGTTGGGAGAAAAGTTCTTGGATTCCAATGAATGCTACCAGGTAAAATTTGACATGTCATCATGTTTTGTAGCTAGCTTGCTTGACAATCATCTATCAAAAGGAATGGTGCAAGATATGACCATTAGGGTTTTTAATGCTAACCTTTTGGTGGGTATTGAGGATGTGGTGCCTATGGCACATCTTGGCATTGGCATCCCACATCCTAGTGAACTCCATCTGCTTGTGGTTCTAGGGAAAAACCCCAAGTGTTACTCTTTCCTTTTGGACGTATATGGTTTGGATTTGTGGTCGCACCGTGCTCAAGCGGTCCAGGGTGCAAAATTCCTTAAGCACGTGTTAGGGTATGAACCTATGGGAGACTATGAATGGGTTTGTGACTTCATGGATTTCCTGTGACATGAATTTATGCGTTCATCGTAAAGTTTGGTTCTACAAATTTTTGCCTTTTTTGGGTCTCTGATTTGGTCCTGGGTCTTTTTTTTACTCAAGTTTGTGAGTGATTGTCTCTTTCTCATGGTTGGTAGTCTGGCACAATGTCTTTTCTCACAGGTGAAATTTTGGTACTTGGTTGGGATGGCTACATTTATGGGTGGCGTTGGCATGCGAGGTAGTATTGCTCCCACATATTCATGGGCTAGCTCATTTTGTTGATAGGGTATGCCATCATTTAATGGTAATGCTCTGGCATAGTAGCCACTAGTAATGTTGTTTTAGAGTGGTTTTGGTGCCTCAACTTTGGGCTTTAATCTTCTAGATTAGGGCAATGGGCACATTAGGTTTTAATGTTGCAAAGTGTAAGGCTCTCATAGCCATTTGACTATATGGGTTGGGGTAAAATGCAAACATATGTAATGGATGTACTTTTCACTTTTGAATCAATAAAATTTATCTTACGTATCAAAAAAAACAACACACTTCAAAATAAAAAGAGAAAAGTGAGATGTACGTGTGAAAAAACATTTAGTTGGATCAAAGGATGGAGTAAAAAAATAAAGTTCATATGAAATTTAGATGATTTTGTGTAGGATGAGAACACATAAGAATAGGAATAACCCATTACTCCTACCTTGAGGAATCAAGACAATGAAATTTAGTTGACGGGTATAGCCCACCATATTTTTTTTGTGTATTTTATTTGTTATTTGTTGAGTACTGATAATGAGCCTAGATCTTTTGAGGAGGTTCTCTCTTTAAAGGATAGTTAGTCTTGGATGCATGCCATGCAAGAGATATGATGACCTTGGAAATTTGTGAAGCATGGGATCTTGTTATTTTACCTAAGGTAACAAAGCTTGTTGGGTTGCAAGTGGGTGTACAAAAATAAATCTGGTGTAAATGGTTAATTAGAATAGTACAAGGATAGACTGGTGGCCAAGGGATACTCCTAGAGAGAGGGAGTTTATTTCAATAAAAATGTATCTCCTATTTCTAATTTATATTATATTAGATTC
>VDFB02016715.1:0-23027 GCA_007258455.2 Sequoia sempervirens | reverse complement strand
GTGAAGGCATACAAAAGGATGTGAACTTTTGCTCACTATTTAAATATAGAAGAATATTATTAATTTCATAGAGATCAAGACCAATTTGTAACAACAACCAATTTACAGTTTTCTTTGCCTGAAATGGCTTATATAGAATGAATACAAATCTACATGAATGAAAATTTTGTAGCCTGACACCACATTTATTAACTTTGTCTTGGTCTAGTTTTCTTTACCAGATAACACTATCTATTAAATGGTTAAAAAATACAATCATTGTAAAGGAAGTTGAAATATCACTATCTTCTTATTTCACAAATATGTTAATCATAAATATTTATTTCCTTATTTCTCATAATGTGTAGAGTTTTCAAGGTATTAATTGCAATTAGAAAAAAAGGCACAACCATTTAAATTCATCAAATGATCAAGGCACAATCTTTGTTAAGTGGGGTTTATAACATGAGAAATAGTGGATGAAATGATGATAACTAGCTAAAGGGAAAACATGTGTTGCCATTAAAACTACTGATCAATTCAGACTTGAAAGTAGTCCTTAAACCCTCTTGAGAAGGATATTAAATAAATATTATCAATGACCAAGGTACATGCTAAATCAACAAGGTAGTTGAGCTCAACTAGCAATCCCTCAAATCCAGTCGCATCTCTACTTGCTAATCTGAACAAAGGTTGATTTTTTGTAGGATGAATTGTATCAAGTAGAGAATGATTTGATAAATGTGAACATACGGGTCGTAATATTTCTTGCAAGCTATTAGCATTATTGTGTCCCACACATAGGCATTTAAATGCTATTTGTTGTTCTAATATTTTGGTAAACCAATATATATTTCTTGTAAGTTAAGAGCACGGTAAACCACAAAAGATGTTTTGACTTATATTTTAAGCAACTGCTAGCAAGCTTAAGCTTTAATTTCTTTCCATAGGCTATGAATATACAACAACAAGCAACTACGATTATTTTTCAAGAATGGCTCTCAAGAAAAGAGATTTACACAAGCATTTGAACATAGATACCAAGTGCAGGTTGAAGAAATAAGAGAAAGAACCTGTAAGGGCATCTAAACTTGACTAAGCACCTGGAAAACCCTCTAATCAACAAGTAAAACATCTACCTTCCTCTGAATCTCATTCTAGCTCTCCCAAAATACCTATCCCTTTGTTCTCGTGTCCTCAAATGAACCCCTAAAATGTCCTTAAAGTGGAGGTTGAAGGTCCTATTCTCATGGCACAATTAAACATGCAAATTTTCCTATGCTTTCCATCCTTTAGAAAGTTTCAATTTCTCTCTTCCTCACTTTGCTAGCCATATCTAGGCTCAAGATTCTACACAAAATTTGTCTTATGGCTCATCATGCTAGTAAATGATAATGGGTAGAATTTTTGTAGGATACACACAATATAGATTTGCTAAAGAGGCTTTACTTTCTTCACTCTCTCTTCCTATGGTCCTACTAATTGAATCATATTTTTATCTCCTAATCAAAATTCCTTAGAAATTTTAAGATAAATCCCTCCAATAGGTGGAAAGCCAAACTTCATAACTTTCGCCATCTTCCTTCCACAAAAAGAATGCATGCAAATTGTGGAATTATTGACAAGGGGGTGCTAGCAAAAAGTGGAAGTGTTTTCCCTGATTTTCAGAATTTGACACATTTGACCATAAAATTTGAAGCACTTAGAGATGGAATCTTCAAAAAAGTCACTAATCATAAAATGTAGTACTCGGAGTCTAGTTTCCAAATATGTAATTTATTTCAATACCTATATTGGACAAATTGAATTTCAATAGGCGTTTCTAAAAACCAACGTGTAAAAGTCACTTTTTTTTTACCATACCATGCATGTGTACGACATCCATATTTTGACCTAAATTATCGTATTTTTCTAAATCCTTCTGGGAAAAGATTTTTGACTCACTAAAGATTGTTTTTTGATTTTTTTTGTAATTTATTATTGAATATTTTTTTTTGTTAAATTTTTATTAAGCATATTTATCGTTTTGAAAAATTGTCGTGTACGACACACATAAGATGACCTAAACTTATCATTTTTTGAATTTTTTTAAAATTGAAAAGAATTGTCTGAAGTTTGTTTTTCGTGCAATCCATTCGTCAAAATGTTTGTTGATCAAAAGTTATTAAAATGGTAAAAAACCTTGATATTTAAAGTTTATGGACCAATTTCATTAGAAATTAATTGAAAAAGAGAAAAAATAGTCCAATTGTAAAAAAAATTACATATTTGGAATCTGCATTGTCTCATCTAAAATGGGTTTTAATTTCATCAAAAAAATTTGCAAAAAAAGTTGTTAGCCATATACCTAAACTTGGTATTTTTCTCTAACATTGTTAGGACCTTCAACTTGTAGGTCAAACCAGGTTGAAGGCCTAGGTTTGGATTTCTAATAATTTTTCCGAACCAAAATACAAAACAAAAACCCAACCACAAAGCAAATCAAATTTCAAATTTTAGGAAACGGGATCCCGTTTTATAATTGGGATCTCGTTTTATAATAGGGATCTCGTTCCCCATATTAAATGTTGTGACCGTTGACAGGGAAACGAGATCCCACTTTGTAAACGAGATCCCATTCCTTTGTCAACAGTCCCCACATTTAATATTGAGAATGGGATCCCGTTTGTTAATAAACAGGAACCCGTTTGTTAATAAACGGGATCCCGTTTGTTAATAACGGGATCCCATTCTATAAATGGCATCCCATTTGTTTTTAACCGTTTTATTGAAATTTACTGTGAAGTCTACAACTTCACATGTACGGCCGAGAGCAATAAAATTGGGCTATTTTTCATCAAGTATTGCCTTTACAAGTGGTGACTTGCATTTTTGATTAATTTTAAATTCAAAGGAGGCATCATGTAAACCATTTTTGAAGTGGAATTGTGTTAGTTTTGTACTTGTTTGGAGGAACAAAAGGTCTTCAACTTGCAATATGGATTGAGTTTTTCAAAGGAGGCATGAAGAAAACAATTTTTAAAGTGGAATTGTGCTAGTTTTCTATTTGTTTCCAAACAATAATAAAGTCCATAATTTATGTAAATATATTAAGTGCATGAAACCAATATATTAAGCGCATGAAATAAAGTCCATCAGAGTACAACCCATGAACTAAAGTCCAACTAAGTACTTGAGCCATGAAATATAAAGCCCAACATAGTACATGAGAAACCATAAGTATAGTCCATGAAATAAACAAATATAACCTATAAAATCATGTTTCTAGGTCATGTATTGTCTCTATAATCAAGAGACCTCTTCATGCCATGTAGACTATGTGGATGACTTGAAACACTATGTACAAGAGAAAGATGAAATCAGATGTAAGACAATGAAAAATGATTTAATGACAATTTAATTTATAATTCATCATAAAATTAAATTACCATCATATCTAGGTCTAGATGCTCTAGTGAAGATGCCCAAGGCAACCAAATTTCATAGAGGTTTGAGGCAACTTCACCAAATTTTATTCACTTGAGCCATGCCATTTTGTCCTAGGAACTTACTAGACATAGATCCCCTTAAGCCATCCTATCACCCTAAATCGTAAATCGATCAACCTAGATCATGATTTATCTCATTCATATTATAATCTTGCGCGATCTTATTATTGTTAAATTTGGTTGCCTTGGGCAACTTCACCAAATTTTGAGAACTTATTTGATCCCCTTAAGAAATGTCATATTAGGACCCCTTAAGCAATCGATTTACGGTTTAAGGTGATAGGATGGCTTAAGGGGATCTATGTCTAGTGAGGTCCTAGGACAAAATGACATGGCTCAAGTGAATAAAATTTGGTGAAGTTGCCCAAGGCAACCAAATTTCATTGAAAGCCTAAGAAAAAATGATGGCTTTAGGGTTTAGAGTTTAGGGTTTAGGGTAATAGGATAGCTTAAGGGGATCTATTTAGTAAGATCCTATGACAAAATGAAATGGCTTAAGGGAATAAAATTTGGTGGAGTTTCCTAAGGCAACCAAATTTCATTTTAAGGTCCTAGGACAAAATGGATGCTTTAGTGTTTAGGGTTTAGATTTTAGTTCAAGGTTTAGGGTTTATGGAACTTAGGGTGAATTTTTGGTGTCCCTTGGAATATAATGAACTTGCAAGTTAGTAAAGAACATTTTCTTATGGAACAGTTGATTGAGATAGCTCTTGTTTCAATTGACCAACCTAGATCATGAAATCTCATTCATATTATAATCTTGCACTATCTTATTATTGTTAAATTTGGTTGCTTTGGGAAACTTCACCAAATTTTGAGAATTTCTTTGATCCCCTTAAGAAATGTCATATTAGGACCCTTTAAGACATCGATTTATGATTTAGGGTGATAGGATGGCTTAAGGGGATCTATGTCTAGTGAGGTCCTAGGACAAAATGACATGGCTCAAGTGAATAAAATTTGATGACGTTGCGCAAGGCAACCAAATTTCATTAAGGTCCTAGGAAAAATTTATGTCTTTAGGGTTTAGGCTTTAGCGTTTAGAGTTTAGGGTTTAGGGTAATAGGATGGCTTAAGGGGATATTTGTAGTAAGGTCCTATGACAAAATGACATGGCTTAAGGGAATAAAATTTGGTGGAGTTTCCTAAGGCAACCAAATTTTATTTTAAGGTCCTAGGACAAAATGAATGCTTTAGTGTTAAGGGTTTAGATTTTAGAGTTCAGGGTTTAGGGTTTAGCGAACTTAGGGTGAAGTTTGGGTGGCCCTTGGAATAATGGACTTGCACGTTAGTGCCTAGTTTATGAATATTTTTGATTTTATGAATAGATTGACTATTAATGTAATAGAAACATATAATTATGTATTATTAAGATTGAGTTTGATGTATATTTTAAGTGGATATTTTTTTAATTGAATATAAGATTATTTTATTTAACATTTTTTTAATTAATATTTCCCACTTAAATGAATTTTATGATATAAAATGTATAATATAAAATTAGTTAATGTTGAATCAAGTATTTTATTTTCGATTGTTTGGAATTGAAAGAACCTAAAACAAAGAAAAGAAAAATATTTAGATCCTTTTAGTGTCTAGGTAACTAGTGCAAAATTTAAGATTTTAGACTAATCTAGAAGCCTAATTAACAAGTAATTGACTAGAATGAGGGTTAAGATTGTCAAAAGACAACAAATAACACATGCAAACAAGAAATGGAAACAAGACACGACTAAGAGAGATCAAAACATAAAATAAAAATGAATGTTGAATACTATCTAATTAAGTGACAATTGGAAACCGATTGTACACTTGGATTTACGAATTTGCAAACTAAATTTGCAAACAAACATTGATAAAATTTATGAATTGTAACTATTCTTTAACATATTGTTTTCTAATCTAATTATAATTTAACATTGAAACTAAAGTTTAACATATTGTTTTCTCCATACAATGCAAATGAAATTTAAAACATTTAAATTTTGCAAATGAATTTTCTTGAGCTTCGAAATTAAAGGTTTTCAAAATCAAAATGATTTGTTTGATTTCAATTTAGGGTTTTAGCAAATTTTTGTTTCAATTCAATTTAGGGTTTCAATTTCTAAGCAATTAGGGTTTTTAATGCAATTTTTTCGTTTTATTTCAAACTAGGGTTTTCAAATTCAATTTTTTTTGTTTGAATTGAGTTCAAGGTTTCAAAAAGCTTGATTAGGGTTTCTAAATGCAATCTTTTTTATTTCATTTCAATTTCTAGGGTTTTGAAATGCAATTTTTGTTGTTTCGTTTCAATTAGGGTTTTCAAATACAATTTTTTTTGGTTTGATCGAACAATTTAGGTTTCAAAAGCTAAATTTTGTTTCTAAAATACAATTGAAGGTTCATTTTTTCATTTCTATCCAATATCTTCAGGTTTCATTGCGTTTTTTCATCTATTTCTACAATTCCTCATTTCTACTATAATAGGAAATAAAATGCTTAAAACTTCAAATAATTTTTTAAAAAAATACTAAAATCAATTCTACTATTCACAATTTCAATAAAAAATGAAAAAATGCAAAAAATTGGGGGTGGACGGGTATCTGGAGGTTGTTTGTGGAGGTCGTTGTTGCTCAGAACTCGGGATCCCGTGCACTGCTAAAATGAAGGTTTGTTTTTAAAAAATAAACACCATTACAAAATAGGATCCCGATTTTTATAAATCATGATCCCGTTTCGTACTAATTGGGATCTTGTTCCCTATTTGTCAGTTCGGGAACCTTTAACAAATAGGATCCCAATTTTTAAAAAATGGGATCCCGTTTTTGCAATGCCAATTTCATTTTTTTGGCTAAAGCAAAAACTTCCACGTTTTGTGGACTCAACTTTGTGCACTTACCCAAGGCATGTGAGAGAAACTGACGCTATTTTTAATCGCTCAACCTTTTTCTTTTAGATTTATTTGGTTTGTTTTAGTTAAACATTTCAATTGAAACTTATTTTCCATGCAAGGGGGACAACCTAAGCCTTTATCCTATAATAATATATACAAAACACAAATACATATAAGATGCAATTTCATTTCCCAAAAACATAGATGTAGGTTTATTACATAAAGCTTAGGGTGCCTTCCATACAATAAGTTTGACAAGAAACTTAGCCAATTTTAAGTAATATATACATATTGACATACACATCTCTCTCTCTCTCACACACACATACATAATTGCAATAGTGAACTTTGCATTCCCATGCTAATTCCCATTTACTTTGGACTCACTTTGATGAAATGCCATAATACAATACATATTAACGAGCAACACATTCTTGTGCTAAGTTTGGTTCATGACTCAATGTTGACCTAAGGTCTCCAAGTTACTTAATTAGTCGATATTTATATAAAGATATTTTATTCTCATATGTACAAATATAGTTATGCATCATTTGTAAAATCAGTGTAATTATAATTCATAATCTTGATAAGTAGGAGATATTTTTCACAACGTGTCAAATTATGATATTGCTATCAGGATTCAACTGTGTAGTTTTTGAGTTAAACTCATTGACCCATGTTTCATGAGTAGTGATTCATAAGAACCCATCTCTCATGATAATGAATGGTCCACTTAGCACTCATTGCATCTAGGTGATGCTCACAGAGGTGAAGCACTGGGCCGTCCCGGGAGGTCACCCATCCCAGTATTGCTCTAGATCAAGCGTGCTTAACCATAGAGCTTTCCCCAAGGTTAACCCCACTTAGCTTGCAACCCAATTTGCAAAACCTTTAACAAGTATTGTGCCTTATGAACCATTCATTCCACAGCGTGTCAAATTATGATATTGCTATCACGATTCAACCGTGTAGTTTTCGAGTCAAACTCATTGACCCATGTTTCATGAGTAGTGATTCATAAGAACCCATCTCTCATGATAATGAATGGTCCACTTAGCACTCATCGCATCTAGGTGATGCTCACAAAGGTGAAGCATTGGGCCGTCTCGAGAGGTCACCCATCCCAGTATTGCTCCAGCTCAAGCGCACTTAACCATAGAGTTTTCCCCAAGGTTAAGCCCACTTAGCTTGCAACCCCATTTACAAAACCTTCAGCAAGTGCTGTGCCTTATGAACCATTCATTATAGAGCCCCTTTAGCTCATCAATTGATAAGTAGGATATATTTTCCACAACATGTCAAATTATGATATTGCTATCAGGATTCAACCATGTAGTTTTCGAGTCAAACTCATTGACCCATGTTTCATGAGTAGTGATTCATAAGAATCCATCTCTCATGATAATGAATGGTCCACTTAGCACTCATTGCATCTCTCATGATAATGAATGGTCCAATGAGTGCTAAGTGGACCACCTTGACACACCTTTTATAATGTCTTGTCCCCATAGCGATTACTCAAAAGAATGGGAGGAAAGAGCTTTATATTTTTGTACAATAGAGATAATAGAATAAAAAACACTTTATTCTTGAATGTAAAGTTTACTCTAATATTTGAATCAAATATACAAATATTTTAACATCTATTTTACTACGAAATTTGTTCAAAGAAAATAAGATTGAATATTTTAAAAAGCTCATTAAATCAAACTACTTAACAAAAAATCTGAAAGCTAAAAAAAAAAAAAACCTAGCTTTTTATCCTATTCTTTAACCTTGTAAACCACCTTCTATTCTAATAAAATGACACTTACCAAAATGTTGGAATTGTAACCACCTTCTATTACAAGAACTGTCACCTAAAAAGGAGAAATCCAACCTAGTAAATATCAAAGAAAGCGCACTTTTCGAAAGATCTTATCGATTTGTAAAAGTGGCAGTCATTGTCATATAGTCCACACCTATGTGAAGACAAATATGGTGGGGCGGTTTTGACCAATCAATATAAGTGATGAAGTCGCGCCATAAAATGAAGACAGCTCAGCAAAGAGACAAAAGAAGTGATTGATTGATATAGAAAGCCTCGTCAGTTCATGAAATGATGGTCTGTATGGGGATTCCACCCAAGGAATAGCACACTATTACGTGTCTTTTGTCATCTAGTATATACTCATCATAGGCACGACTGTGTCATTGTCGAATATTGTCATCTAGTATTGCCTAGTATATACTCATCCTTCTGATTTCTGCCTTCCAAGACGCGTCAGCCATGCAAAAGATCGAACGTCCATTTTTGGTTTTAAAAATAAAATAAGTCATGAAAGCTAGAGAGCTGGATTGACCTATGTTAAAGAAATAAACGTTTGAAGGCATGGATTACTTATTTAGTGATTCATTCAATCACTCAAATACACAGAGACTTCTTGCTGCTGTTCACAGCAGGAGATGTTGCCCAAAAGTGAGTCAATTCTCTGTGTCAAGCCCAATAATCTCCACAATGTATTTCTATGTAGATGATTTGATTTATAATAAAAAACAAAATGTTTTTTCATTGTAGAACCTGCTCCCACTATAAACACCTTTTGTTTAAGCTCAACCTACAGATAGTAAATATACAAGAACCATTGATGATTGTAGAAGTATTTCCAGTTATGTATTGTGTTTAGTATTTTATTATGAGGTCTTGGCCTTCGAAGAAACAAGCTACAGCCTCCTTGTTATTTATAGCAGAGGAAAAATACATTGAAGCAGTCTTGGGTGCATGTCATTCAGTTTGTTGCTAGTATTGAAAGATTTGAAGCAAAAGAAAAAGATTATTAGGGAAGAGGATTCAGTAGTTGAGCACTCTAATTTCACGCTTTTCAAAATCTTATGTGGAAATTTCAAATCATTTCTAATTTTTAACAGCAGCTTACTTAGCAAGTCTCCTCATAATTGTGATTTCAAGGCCACATCATCAAATATGATGCCATATCAACATGCTTTTGTCAAGGTGTCCAAAAAGACCCAAAAAAAAAGGTGAGACTTAATACTTGTGCACTAAATCATGTTTTATTGGTGTGCTGATGTGGCATCACATGATTTGTTGCTTTTTTAATCTAAGAAACACATTTCATTCAATTATGGATAGTCATCATCAACACTAACAACTTTAAAGTCACAATTATTGGTTCAATATTGTTAAAAATATTAGACATTAAATCAACAAATGCTATAACAACTACTGGACATACTCAAATACTGAGACTTTATTTAAGATATTCTGCTAAATAAAAAAATATAATAGTACTTTGTGAAAAATAAATTGAATGTCATCAGGTATTCTGTAAAAACAATTTTTTAATTCAAGACTTCAAATTTGGTGGGTTTTAACACTTGACACCATAAAGAATATAGTTGGAATAGTGTCCTTGAAGAAATATCCTCAATCATTAACTTTTAAGGAAAGAAAGAGAATCATTCTTACACCGAATGCTTATCTTGGGACAGCTACAAATGTTTATATTGTCACTTTAAAAAAATCTCGTACCCCACAGACAAATTATACGATATGCAAAGTCAAACGAAATTTAGACAACGAAGACCCGTATGCATCACTAAAAAAAGATATCTCTATTTTTAGCACACTTGGAGATGTGGTTTTAATGGGTGACTTTAATGCAAGGACAGCTAATAACCAATCTCTTCAGTTGAGCAATGAAACCAAAGGGGAGAACAATCCTTTGTGGTTAGAGGAAGGAGGTGGTCTCCATTGGGAAAGATCATCTCAGGATGGTAATGGCACTATCAACGCTTTTGGGACAGAATTATTGGGGCTTTGTAGTCTATTTGGCATGGTTATATGCAATGGTATGAAGGATTGGCCGAGGTCTGGAGGTATTACTTGCAAAACGTATAATGGTCAGAGTGTGGTGGACTACGTGGTTTGCTCCCAGAGTTTTAGTTCTAGACTGTTGGAATTTGATATTGAGGACTGCCCTATCGGAATGAAATCTGATCACTTACCTCTTCGGGTCAAACTACGCATTTCACCAATCAGCCAACACAACAAACAGGTTATGCACACGCAAAAAAAAGCCCTTCCTAAGGGGAAAATCCTCATAAATCAGGAAAATAGAGAATTATTCAATGCTGCTCTTAAGCAACATTTCCATGATCTGGAAAATAATGTGGAGTCTAAAGCAGCAAAAAAGGTTGATGTCCTTCACAATAATTTGCTGATCCCGATAATACACAAGGCATTAAATGCGTGCAAAAGGTCTCATCCCAAGATGGGGACAGCAAACACTTTTCCGGCAAATCCGTGGTATGATGAAGAATGTAAGGCAGCCAAGAGATCGCTAATGAAGAGAGGTAGGGGCAAAGAGCTTAAGAAAAAATATGAAAAGTTAGTGCAGTCCAAAAAAATAGAGTATGTAAACGAAAGAAGGAAGGAACTAATCACTCTTGGGAAACATAATCCTAAAGGCTTTTGGAGGGAATTGCAACAAAAGAAAAAGGTGGTGGAAAACAATATTACAGATGCCCAATGGTTAGAATATGCTAGACTTCTTTACGAGCGGGCCCACGAGAAAGACTACCCTCCTGTCATTAACACACCACGGAATTATTCAATGTGGATGATATTAAACAAGGAATAAAGAACTTAGCAAGTGGCAAAGCACAAGACATAGATGGGCTACAGTCTGAATTTTTAAAATGGGGGACTGAAATTCTTGCCCCTCACATAAAAAGAATTTTCAACAATGTCAATCGGGAAGGTTTTCCTATGGAGTGGACTACCAGTGTGGTCATCCCTTTATTTAAAAGTGGTGATATCAATAACCCATCTAACTATCGCACAATTATGGTCAACTCTATCTTTGGCAAGCTATTTGGGAGCATGATTGAACGTAGGATCAGCAAATGGGCAGAAAATGAGGGCAAAAGAGCAAAGGGACAGGCAGGTTTCAGATCCAAGCACTCTACCATCGATCACTGCATCACCCTTAGACACTTGATTGAGAAAATTTGGGATAACCAGGGTGAGGAAGCTTATTGTTGCTTTGTAGACTTTAAGAAAGCTTTCGACACAGTGCCTAGAGACAAATTATGGTCTCGGATGGAAGAATTAGGCATTCCAAATGCATATAGAGCAGCTGTTCATAGGCTGTATGAGAAGGTCAGTGCTAAAATCAGAACAAGTGAAGGTATGTCAGAATGTTTTGACAGTGACATTGGAGTTAAACAGGGCTGCCCTCTATCCCCTACGCTTTTTGGGCTATACATTGATAAGTTGGAAGCGTGGTTAAGCAAGGAAGGCGGGGATGGTATCCATTTGGCAGGTTATGTAGTAAAATTACTTCTATATGCTGACGATCTTATCCTAATCTCAAAAACAGCTCATGGGTTAAGAGAACATCTAAAAGCCCTAGAACACTTTTGTCAGGAAGTTGGGATGCAAGTGAACACATCCAAGACCAAAATCATGATTTACTCATTGAATAGAAAAATTAAACAGCATACCTTTCTTTTTGAAGGCAGCCCACTTGATATAGTGAAAGAATACAAATATCTTGGGATTGACTTCCATTATAAGCTCAGTTGGGAAACCTGTAGAACGAAAAGGATACAGGGAGGTTGGAAAGCCTATTATTTGCTCCAAAATAGGTGTAGAAAAGCTGAACTTTGGGATTGGAAAACCAAGAAAACCCTTTTTGGTTTACTTGTCACGCCGGTTGTGCTTTATGGGTGCGAAGTGTGGGGAAGCAACACATCAAAGTGCAGTTGGAGACAGATAGAAAGAATCCAGAAACACCTAATAACAAATAATCTCAAAGTTAAAGCTACTGTTCCTTATGAAATCCTGCTAGCTGAGGCGGGAGCTTTTCCTTTGGAAGCTTCAGCGATAACCCGGTTGTTAAGTTATCTAAAAAAGGTTGAAAACATGGATAACCACCGGTGGCCCAAAACGGTTATGGAGGAGATTCTAGTCCGAAGAAAGAAAACATGGATGAAACAGAACATCAAGTGGCTGAACAAGTGGAACATCAAATTACATGAGTGTCCTGACACCAACAGTGAAATAAAAATCTATGTGAAGGAAAAATTCAGGACTGCCATGTGGTCAAATCAGATCGGACGAAAAAAAGCATATTACATCAAAGAGTTTAACCCAGCTAAGGAACATGGTGAAAAACCATATTTAGGTGCAACTATTAAAGGGAAAGCGAGGCTATTAATTGCTCAATTGAGAACGGGGTCCCACCATCTTAGATGTGAGACTGGTAGGTGGAAGACTCCTAAGGAAACTTGGGAAGAAAGAACGTGCTTATTTTGTAATAAGGGAGTGGTGGAAACGGAGTGGCACTTCGTCATGGAATGCACAGCGTACGAAAATATCCGTAATCAGTACTCAAGTATTTCAGATGTGGGCAATATGCAGCAGTTATTTGAGGAGGATAAGATAAATCAGACGGCTAGCCTCCTAGTCAAAATTAATAGCAGGAGATCTGATCTGGAGAAGAGTCTGGAGACAAACTAAGTTGTTGAGTGTCTCGGTCCCATAGGCTGTTTAGTCTCGTGGACGTCATTAAAATCTCATTCATTCATTCATTCATTCGTACTAATATTTTAACTCCAATTGATCGTTACAAAGTACACTTGGCACATCATAGATAAAAGTCATCTTCAAAAGCAAATGCATTGTCATAGTTTGGGGAGGGAAATGCAAAACCAGAAAGTAAAGCTGATAACGTATCATTTGAAGAACAAACATATTGTGTGCTTGTGTCTTCCCGAACAGGGCTTTGAATATAAGCATCGAGGTTTGGTTCATCTTGGGGGAGAGATGATTCACTGGTCAAAATGTTGGCATCCGGGGTGCTCGAAGTTGAATCATGCGACTCCATATTAATGTTCAACTTCTGTTTAGTTCTCTGGCGAGCCCTCTCCCTGGCCTTGGCTCTGCGTTCAACTCTTTCTCTGTCATTCTCTTTGTGCTTCCTCCACGGTCCTGAATGAGACTCTCCTCTCTGCAATTTGTGGTCTTTAGGAGATTGTTGATTGGAGTGATGGGTAAAAGAAGAAGACAGTATATTTTCTTCCAACTCCAGAAACTGGGTCTGTGGAAGATGATCCATTGCAGGCTGTGCCTGCTGCAGAAGCCACTCCACTGACTTGGTAGGCTGCTTGAAGCCAAGCCTGTCATGGATGTCATACAATTTTATGGCCGTTTCAGAGGACAACCTTATTCTTCGATCTCTCAGCCCTCTGCAAGTCTGCACCTTACTATGTCTGTCCCCGTTATTCAATGAACCCATTGCACCCAATTTTTTTTTCCTTTTTACAAAACAATCTGTTTCCAAGTGCTGTAAATCTTAGGCTCTTAATTCACATAACAGTCATGTAACTCTTTAACAACACTTTACTTAAACATCAAACAATTCAACAAGAAATTAATAAATAAAAATAAGATATATATTTAAAACCACAGAATATAAATTTAATTTTGATATTCTACAATTCAAAACACAACAGAGGATTTTCAAATAACAAAACAGACACTTCAAGTAAATGACTCTTTCAAATAAGATGACAAACCTTAGGCTCTTGTTCAGATAACAGTTGGTGCAACTGTTTTAACTTCATTCTACTTAAACATCAAACAGTGCAACAATAAATTACTATTAAAAAAGATAAATATTTAAAACTACAGAAAATAAACTTGTCTTTGATGCCCTGCAACTCAAAACACAACATAGTATTTTCAAATAACCAAGCAGATACATCAAATAAATGACTCTTTCTGACAAGACAATAATTCTTAGGCTCTTTAGAGATAACAGCACATGCAACTGATTTAGCTGCACTATTCTTAAACATCAAACAGTTCAACAATAAATTAATAAATAAAAATAAGATAAATATTTAAAACCACATAAAAATTAAAACAAACTTAATGTTCATACTCTACAACTCAAAACACAACACAGTAGTTTCAAACAACAAAGCAGATACATCAAATAAATTATTTGAATCACACAAAACGGCAAGCCTTAAATTTTTAATTCAAATAACATCGATGCAACAATAACTTCACTCTGTTTAAACATCAAATAATTCAATCAGTAAATTAAAATTTATAAAAAAAAAAAAAACCAAAAATTTAAAACCATAGAAAACAAACTCACTTTTAATACTCTGCAACTCAAACCACAACACAATATCTTCAAATAACAAAGCAGATACATCATATAAATGACTTTCTTTCAAAACGACAAACCGAGTTTACATCTTTGGACTTGGGTTATCTATAAACATTTGGAAACAAATAGAAAGAAACTTTTTTTGGAGTCAGAATGTGTTTTTTCATTCTTTCTTACTTTTCCTGCACAGATCAGAGTCAAATTTTCCTGGTGGGTGATCATTAATTAAACGAGGGTGAAGCATCCAGGTTTTTAAGGAGATTACCTAATATAGTAACACTCCACCTAAAACATTACAGAGTTTTACTCACAATCAACCTCATTTAATTTTTACAGGATTTAAGAAAACAAATGCCTTCTACAAATATACTGTATCACACTACAAAAATACTACTTCCATGAAAATTAAATTTACCTGTCAAACCATCAACTTCACAGCCCTTAAACAGTAAGGTGTGATGCTAGGAAATAAGATGGAAGAAGCAGAATGATCCAGCTATGAAGAAGGATTCAAAACACTGTTCCCCTGTAGCTGAAAGAAGAAAGTTACCAATTCCACTCTGTTTACGAACACAGAACATGTGCTCTCAATATTGCGAAGATTTAATGTACCGAGTCACGGCCGGCCATTGGGAGACGCACCTTGAGTCAGAGTGGTTCAATGAAATTATTTCATATCGGGATTGGGGAGCCCTTAATTTCTTGAGCTCCGTCTCTACGTTTCGTCACACACAGGTCAAATAGAATGAATCTGCCAGAAATCCCGTGTATCGTACCAGTTCACGATATTTAAAATGTATGAAGGCTTTAAATCTTTGGTGCATTGATTGGTAACCATACTCGAAGCGTACCGTGAGGGTTTTTGAAACCAATAAACCATGACCGGCACCATTGATGTGGAAAGCAGAACAAATCCTATTAAAAATTAATGGCTGCAGCCTGCCCCCTCTGTGCGTCCTGATGTCTATCTGGTATGTTGGCATTGGGCAACTGCTTCGAAACATTAAGCAATCGTCCTTTTCATTTTCTTCGGCATATGAATTGCTGAACATTTTGCCGCTGGGTGCCTCTGCTCAAATACAGACTGCCTGGAATTATTGAGCAATCGTCCTTTTCATTTACTTCATTCAGCAAATGAAAAGCTGGATATCTTGTCGCTGGAGGTCTTGTCAAATACAGACTGTCTGGAATTCTTGGGCAATCGTCTTTTTCATTTTCTTCAAGAAAGGGGTAGCTGTAGGTTTTGCTGCTGGATGTCTGGCCAAATTAGACTACCTGGCCTAAAAAGTAAATAATGGGCTTGATAGCTATAATAATAGCACTCTAGTCTAATAAACTAGCACTTCCATTAACATAAATTTAGATTTTTCTTTTTTGATTTTGGTTTTTTTAGTTTTGGTTTTTTTAGGATTTCACATAATATTTTGGAGGATTTTTAGCTAATTAATCTGGTGCTTAAACTTGTTTTTGGCAGCTCAACAATGGTTTAAGGGTGAGTAAATCTTGTTTTCAGGTGTGACTTAAAGTTTTTTTATTCTCTTAAATTTATCTATTTATGGATGGAGGGCAGCTCATGTGGATGAAGGTTATAAGGGAGTGAGGATCTCGCTCGGATCCCATCAAATATTGATTCTTCCATTTTAAAAGAAAAAGCAAATGATTGTAGCTCTAAAGGATAGACCTTCAATTCTCCTAAATTTGTTCCTAAGGAGTGGAGGAAAACTTATGTGGATGAAGGTTATAGCTATGTGTTAGGACTTTGCTTCGTTGATACCACCAAATATTAAATCCGGCATTTAAAGAAAAAAGAAAAAAAACTAGTTAGAATAGTTTAATTTTGTTTTGGGAATTTAAGGTAATTATTGATGAATGAAATTTGGGTATGGAGTATTTTATCATTTAGATGTTAAATATTGAATCAAAGTGAGAAGTTGAATTCTTTAAAATTAGATTTAAAATATATACTAGCAATTGCACCTTGGTGTGCATGGGTACATCAAAGAAGAGTAGAAGGTGAATTGGGGAATTTTTGGGTCTATTTTTTACATACATAGAAAATGATGTCGTTTGTGCAACAAAGGTCTCAATGGAGAAATGATAGCTTCAAATCAACTATGCATCCACTTATAGGGATCCCAACACAACTAAAACAAAACCTCTGAATCAGAAAGATAATAAGGATTCATTACCAACAGGCTTATGTTATGTTTGCAATAGGGAGAGAGGGAGAGAGAGGGAGATATGGGATAGAAAGAGGGAGAGATATAGGGGGAAGAGAGAGAGATAGATAAGGAGATAGAGATACAGAGAGGGATATGGAGAAAAAGAGAGGGAGAGATAAAGAGAGAGGACAAAGAGATATATAGAGATGGACGAGATATATAGAGATGGACGAGATAAACATATAGAGATGGGGAGAGAGGGAGAGAATGAGAGAGAGAGAGATAGAATTATAAAGATAGAGATAGGAAGTGACATATAGAGAGGGGTAGAGAGATGGAACGATATATGGGTAGAGAGAGATGGATAGATAATGAGAGAGATAGAGGGAGATATGTAAGAATTTAAATATGGAGAGATAGAGATAGAGATAGAGTGAGAGATAAGGACTCGAGAGAAACAAGGAGAGAGTATGAGTGTGTATGAGTAATAGAGATATGTGGAGAGAGCTAAAATAGATAGAGAGGGAGGCATATGGAGGGAGAGAAATAGATATAGGAGAGATAAGTAGAGAGATATAGAAAGAGGAAGTGATAGGGAGAGGGAGAGATAGGAATATAAAGGAGAGATAGAGAGATAAATATAACTTGGGAAAGATATAGAGGGTGAGAGAGACAAAGACAAAGACAACAAGATAAATATATAAAGGGAGAGATGGAAGGAAAGAGGGAGATGAAGAGGGAGAGATAGAGATAGAAAGAGGGAGACAATGAACTTGAGGGGGAGATTAAGATAGAAATATAAAGATATAAGAAGTGATATAGAGAGAGGGGTAGAGAGAAGGATATATATAGCAGAGTAGAGAGAGATGAGAGAGAGAGAGAGATAATGGGATATAAATAGAGAGGAAGAGGCAGAGATGGGAAGATAGAAATAAAGGGAGCAAGAGTGAGAGATAAAGGAGATGGAAAAGAAAATTAATAGAGGGAGAGAAATAGAGAGAGGGGGAGAGATAGGGATAGAGCTAGAGATATAAAAAATAGAGATAGGGAGGGAGCAACAATGAGTGTGTGTGTGAGAGAGAGTGAGTGAAGGATATATAGAGATAGAGAAAGGGAAGGAGAAACAAGTGTAAATAAGCTAAGGTAGTAGAACAACTTCCTACACTAATCTTGAGAGGATAATAATGCAAAACTTTATAGATCTTTAACAGTTACAAAAGGGCGATCCCAGAAAGCTAGTTTACAATTTCTAAGAGATTCTAATTTTTGCTGAAATCACATATTTTTAGAAAAATATAATGATTTAAGCCTTAAAAAGTTTCATTTAAAGCATTCTAATTGAAGAGGGTTTGATCAAACTACCCCCTTGGATAGAACCCCGCTAGTTTTAAACCATACCTATAACAAAGTCTCATTTACACCTATCAAAATGTTGATAAAAAACCACTTTTGATTTACCTTTTGGGGGATCAAATGAATTCATTTAAAATTTATTTTTTGTAAGTATGTAGTCCTTATTATTTAAGATTCCCAAAAAGTATAATTTTAAATAAATTTAATTTAATTATTATATTTATTGTTTATTTCTTGTGAATATAGGTTTTTCACCGAAAATCAAGCTCTATGTTTTGCACATGTGGAAAAATAGAAGATTATCAATTTTTTTTTTGAAAAACATGAGTGCACCAGATATTGAAGTCCTTGATCCAACAAAAAAAAATTTGAGTTTTGATACATACAAAAAAAGTTATGTGTTATACAGTCTGCCTATGTCTAAATTGTAATTGGTTTGACTTCGAAACTTGATTAAGGAAAAAATATTCAATAAAACACTATGAAACCAATTGGAAGCACTAGAGATCGTAGTTACAAATCTAAATTCGAAAAAATTAGAATTTTATCCTTCATGGAAAAAAAGTTATGTGTTATACGGTGAACATCACTCCTTAAAAATGGTGTTTATTGAAAAAAACTACTTTTCAAAGGAGATGGAAAATGAAGTGCAATCTAATTCTGTAAGGAAAGCTAAGGTGCGAAACAAACTCTCCTAATGCCAAAACTTAGAGAAGAATGCAAATATGACTTTAAATTTTGCAATTATAGTTCAATAAGATACACATGAAAAGAATAACAAAATAGAGAAATAGAAATATACACAATTGAACTCTAGATTTATGTGGGAAAACCCTTATGGGAGAAAAACCCACCACACCAAGTAAAGCCTCTTTGTATTACAATAAACAAAATTACATACAGAGATCAAACTTCACTTTTAGATGTCAATTTTACAGCAATAACATTTCCCTGATCAACCTTGTACAAAACATCATTGTTACAATGCTCTTCTACAACATACAATGAAAAACAAACACTTGGAAAAATCCTTTGCTCAATCAATCAATCCCACTTCTCAATCTGAACTGTTCACACTTTTCACAAGCGGTTTGTTCATTTCCCACAAGAGAATGGTCACAACAGTTCAACTGCGAACTTGTTCACATTTTGCTTCTCTCATTGGTTCAAGACAAACCACATAGGACAGTCGTTTGGTCAAACGAAACTCAAATGTATCACTTATTGGTGAGGCAACATAATGTCTCACCAATGCCAAACTGTCCATTGACCATTGCATGCTCCATAGCCTTCTACTAGTCTATCACTCAGACTTGATGAAGTCTTCCTGACCACAGGACCATCGACATGACCAATGCTATCAAGGACAAACTGAGATATCATACCGATAGTTCAAGTCTCTTCGATGTCCCAAAGAACACCAAGACAATGTACATCAGCAAGAGTCACACCGACTTTCATTAGGAGAAGATCCATCAACATTAGATTAGAAAGTATCATCGACAAACCCAAGTCACATCAATCACTTCATCGGCAGGAGTCTCCCCAATGATCTCCTTCGGCAAGACATCTACCATCGAAATGAGTTTGGAATCTCACTCCGACAGTTCAAGTCATATCGATGACTTCCATTGGCAAGACAGGTCCAAGGTCACACCGATATGATCCCTTCAAGACTTTAGAACACAACTGCTTATCGACAAGACATTCCAAAGGTCTCACCAATTTTTCTCTTACAGGAGTTCCATGTCAGTAAGCTTGAGGCAATTTTTCCAATAGATTCCAAAAAAATTGAAAAAAATATATTTAGAATTTACAGATAAAATGTCACAAATCACTAGTTTGCATCATCTTCAAATTCCTCACGATTTAGCCACTATAGGTGCTCGAAAATGAAGATTTAGTTAGAAAAAATTAGTTCAATGTTTAGTTTGGCCAAAAATTGTAAACCAGTATTGTGGGATCACCCAGAAACTTAAAAAAGAATAAGCATAAATATCATGCATACCATGACATAGTGATTTACGTGGGGAAAACTCTTTCAGGAGAAAAACCCCACACTCCAAAAGCTGCCAAATAAATTATTCAAAAATCACAAAGATTACAATATACTTGCAGAGCAAGCTTCTCACAGGAGTATCACCACCAGAGATCAAGAGACAACACGACCTCTATTAGACTCTCAAAATACATCACAATACCACAATCCTAATACAACGCCCTCATAAAATAGTGTTACATTCTAGGGAAAGACAAGATAACAAAATATCTACCATTAAATCTAAAACCTAATAATGAACAATCCAAATTTACAAGATAACATCATTTAGGAGTTTTTGTTAACACGTTCACATTTCACTATGCACTACCAATGTATACACCTATCGATGTAACTAGGAAATATATATATATATACATCCTATCAACAATAAACCTTATATAATTGCAAGGTTGAGACACATTTTTCCAAAAAATCTCCCACTTTTTGAACACCTTGCGAGAGCAACGAGAGGGTGTAAACATCATCTCTTTAATTACTAGGGGCCAAAAGGTCCATATTCTCTAAACACCATTTGAACTTCTTCAAGCTCACAGGCTTAGTTAAAGAATCAACAATATTCATCAAAGTTTCTACCTTTACTACCTTCACCCTACCATCTTTGACCATATCTCTAACAAAATGATGCTATTCCTAGCATGAAATGTTGGGTTCTTGGCTAGACATATCACACTCTAACTGTCATAATAAATTATCACTGCACCTTGTTTTATTCCAATATCTAAACATAGTCTCTTAAGCCAAATGGCTTCTTTCCAAGCATGAGTAGCTGCCATATACTCTACTTCAATAGTGGACAAAGCAACCACAACTTGTTGCTTACTCATCCAACTAATTGCACCACCAAATAAAATAAACACATAAGCATTGGTGGATCATCTATTATCAACATTACCTACCTAGTCTGAATCCACATAACCATGAACATCAAAGGAAATCTCATCTTCAGTCATATTACTATGATAACACAAAGAATAATATGAGGTACCATGCAAATATTTGAAGACTCTTTTAATTGTATCCCAATGAACTCTACTAGGATTAGACATATATCTAGAAAGAACTCTCACTGCTTGGGCAATGTATGGTCTTGTACAGACCATAACATACATTAAAATTCCAGCTACACTCTGGTAAGACACTTTTCTCATGTCTTCCATCTCTGATGGAGATGTTGGAAAATCTAAAATAGATAACTTTGTTCCAACTAAAAATGGAATACACAAGGTCTACAGTCATGCATGTTAAATCTCTATAAAATTGAATCAACATACTTACTTTGGCCAATCCAAAACTTTCTATTTACTCTATCTCTTTTAATTTCCATCCTAAGAATGTGTTTGGTTGCACCGAGATCTTTCATTTCAAATTTAGCAGCAAGTTGAGATTTTAGTTCTAAAATCATACTTTTCCCTTTGCCAATAAATAACACATCATCAACATATAATACAATAAATAGGAAACAATCACCACTAGTTTTGTAATAAACACAATGATTTGATTTAGAATGCTCAAATCCTAAACTCAACACATATGTATCAAATTTGTGGTATCGCATCCTAGGACTCTATTTTAAGCCATACAAATATTTCTTCAATTTTCAAACCAACTTACTTTTACCTTTCACCATGTACTGCTCTAGTTGTGTCATATAAATATCCTCCTCCAAGTCACCATGATGGAAAGCAATTTTCACATCCATTTGCTCAACCTCTAGATCATAAGTAGCAGCAATAGAAAGCAAACATCTAATGAATGTCATATTTGTAACAGGTGAAAATATCTCACCATAATTTCAATACCATCAACTTGAGAGTAACCTTTCACAACCAACTTTGCTTTGTACTTCTTAATACCTCCATCTGAACCAATATTTTTCTTGAACACCCATTTACAACCAATAGGTTTTCATCCTTCAAGCAATGGTACAAGATCCCATGTATCATTCTTTTTCAAAGATGACATTTCTTCATCCATAGCAATCTTTTAGGATTTTGCATCATTCATACCTAGTGCCTCTTCTACAGATTTGGGTTCATCCATGTTAGTATTCAAAGAAAAAATACATCTCCAATCATTAGGTGAATACCTTTCAGGAGGTTGTCTATGTCTTGTAGACCTGTGAACAAGCTGAGTTCGAGGTTCTTCCTCCTCTGAAGATTTAGAGCTAGATGAGCTCTCCTCAACTTCTTGTCTATCCATGGGCCCCAATTCAACTTTCTCAAGTGTAGAAGGAAATTGAATCGCATCTTCTTGTTTACTTTGTTTTGGCTGCGATGTAATAGAAGAAGGCTTAGTTTCTCTAAAAATCACACTTTTACTATATATTACCTTTTGTGCTATAGGATCCCAAAGCTTGTATCCTTTCACACCATAACTATATTTAATGAAGATACATTTCACAACCTTGTTCTCCAACTTTGTTCACTTCTCCTTTGGCACATGTACATATGCCTTACAACCAAAAACTCTAAGATGTCTTAATGAAGGCTTGCAACCCAACTATGCCTCTATAGGTGTCTTATTAACAAGAGTTGATATAAGAGACTTGTTAATCAAATAATAGGCATTGGAAACAACTTCAACCCAAAACCTTTGTTCTAGACAACACCATTCAACATACTCCTAGCCTTCTCCATCAATGTCCTGTTCATTCTTTTTGCAACTCCATTTTTTTATGGAGATTATAGAGTTGTCTTCTGTCTATGAATACCACAATATTTACAAAATCTATCAAAATCGTTAGGGAAAAATTCACCGCCATTATTAGTCCTCAATTTTTTTATTTTTTTTTAGTTTTTAACTGAAACATTGCTTTAAATTCTTTAAATCGACTGAAAACTTTAGATTTACTCTTTAGAAAATATACCCATGTCCTACTATAATCATCAATAAATGAAACATAATATGTGGATTTACCAATCGAAG
>VDFB02016714.1:0-29386 GCA_007258455.2 Sequoia sempervirens | reverse complement strand
GAAGTCTACTGGTCGTGATCTCGAACAAGCAATCCCTCAACGAGGCTGCCAATTGCATCAGCATCTGAATGTCAGCAACTTGAGCAATCTTGGCAATCTTTGCACACTCAAACTAGCATTTAACTGACTTATAACTTTGGCGGCTCCGTGACTGAAGTGATGGCCATTATCTCTTTTGTGGCTTGATACAAATCAGTCTCAACTTTTCTAACGAAATCATGAATTAAGACCGACGCAATCTGATTCAAATTGCGGTATTGTACTCAAAAAATCGCTTCATTGATCGGTGAACATGGCTATATTCTGACAATTTTTCTGGAAAACTAAAAATACCCTGCTGAGGCTAAAAATAGCCTTTCGAAGAGTTATTTTCGGCGAAAATCTGAGATATGGGTTTTGTCCAGAAGAAGATTCTAAGACAACCTAGAATGTCGATTTATGAAATGGACTTCTACCGACTATGCAAGGAATTTTCGCTTGAGAAAATTAGGAGCCTCGAGAACCGATGCTTGAGCAATTTTTCCGAAAATTCTCGCACATGGGTTTTCTCGAGGAAGCTATTCATCAACCCAGATGATTTGTTTTGCCAAAAGTCGCCAATTCTTCAAACATGCGAAAGAATTTAAGACGAGAAATAGAAGAATTTAAGACAAAAGAAAGAAGTTTTTAGTGCTCTGCTTCTGCTAAAATCGCCATCTTGTCTGAAGTCTGCTGATAATTCTGACTTGTACCTGCAAAGAAAATGTTTTGATGTCTTCGCCAATGATTGTTGATGAAGAATTTGCCTTTGGTTTGCTAAAATTCGCCTTTTGGTTGAAGAAAAACGAATTTTGACTTTGAAGATATGAATTGCCTTGAAAAATACGAATCTCCCTTGAAAATACGCCTTTGCCTTGAAGAAAAACGAATTTTGCTTGAAAAATATGAATTTCTCTTTAGCTTTGTGAATAATAAATGAAGATGGCGCCACGCTTAAAGAAGATGAAATTCGCATCAATCTGACAACTGCAAGATTTAAAACCTCAGCTGAAAATAGAAGCCTTCTGATTGGACCCCTTTCAGTTACACTGATATTGACACTGAGTCTGGAAATAAATAATAATAAATTAATATTCATCATGCAATTTGCAAAGGCATCAATTTTAGAGATTCGCCATTTTAATGCTAAATATGCATAATAAATATTAAATATTATTCAACTTCAGTTGACAAACCGGATGAAGCTTTAGGCTTCACCGCTAGACTTCACTGATTCCGAAAAGTCATCATTTAAGCTCATAGGCGTCCATTTGCTCAAGATATTGTACTTTTTATTAACTTCCTATTTTATAGTTGACGACAAAGTTACAACTGGCCAACTGCGACACTGATTTCCAGGTGACCAGAAGATGCTGAGACTGAACTGAGATATTCATCGGAAAGCCTGCTGAACAAGGAAGAAATGTCTACTGGGAGACACTACTGCAAAATCCATCATTTAACCCCTTGAAAAATTAGGCGCCTCTGATTAAATTGCTTTTACGGGTTCCAAACTTGGCCATTTCTCAAACTGCCATCTGACACTTCAAACGGCTGCTGACGATGAACGGTGAATCCTGCTGACAAGAAACGAAGTTCACTGTGTGCCTGGAGACATTCTGCATCCAACGACTGTACACATGACCTCTGAAAAGTTCATTAAGGGCCTCAAAAGTAAAAGCGCCCCTGGCTCTTAGTTGCACTGATGTCATTTTGACGAAAGTTGAACTTTCATCCAAGTATCCTACTTTGACCTCCGATATCTGGAGCTGGAATAACCCGATTCAAACATTATCTGTTCTAACAGATAGCCAAAAGGGCCCACAAGAGAAGTCTCTGGAGGTGACGAAGCAAAAAAACTGCTTCTAAGACCTCAAAAACTCCAGTGCGTATTTTATTTAAAATAACCGCCCCAGACTTGGCCATTTTCCGGATGTCCTCACTCTTCAGCATTTCGCCAAAGACCTCGCACGTACGAGCGTTTGCCAAATCCCGAAGGCTGATGGCTAGGCTCGTTGAATAGATAAAATGATTACGCTCAAAAGCCGTGAAGACTTCGAATGCGAACGACCTCATCTGACAAGTCTAAAGGCTAGGCGCCTCTGGACTGTAGAAATACACTGCAATTTTTATGTTGGTCCGCCCGTGAAATTACGTGCTTGGGAGAACCTCCGCCATGATCACTTGGAACGTCGGATCGACAGGCAGGATGATGCATCACGGAGCTAGGCTAGAGTAGCACTGATGTTAGGAAGACTCTGTCTGCAAATTTTGGCATCTTAAGGGTCCTTTAAACCAGCGCCCCTGAGCTGTACTTGCACTGGGAACTAACGAAGAAGCTCAGAAACGTGAAAACTCCATTATAAGCTGATCTTCAGACGACTGCCGCCGGAGTTCCGAAACTCAAATGACTGTGTTTGATATCTCGTTGGACGAGCAGACTAGTTGAGAACAGATTGACTGTATCCACCATCGAAAACGCCAAGATTTACCCCTCCTTTAAGATGGGCGCCCTCAGGCTAGAGTTGCGCTTTTGCCTGAAAAAGACAAATTTCTCACATTTGGAACTTTGGGAATTTCAACTTCTGTCGCTGTTTGCTGGAGCTGTGGGTCTCAAAAAGCTTCACTGGATAGCTCGTCGGATAGCCAGACTGATTCTGAAGAGATTGACTGTATGCATGAGCGTTTTCAACAAGATCTTGACCTTCAAAAAGCTGGGCGCCCCTAGGCTATACTTGCGCTTTTCTGCTTTTCTCTGAGAAATCTTCATAATTTAACCACTGAAAACTCCGTCTCGATCACTGGAATGACCGTGTGCGACGTGAAATACCGTCGTGAGGTGCTCCTCCATCGTGAAAAGCTCTATTTTGATTCTCTACTTCAGGTTCTGATCAATAAAACTGACTTTGACTGACAAAATATTGACAAAAACTCCATGCTTGATATTGCCCAAGACTGTATTCTACAACATTTTAGCAAGATTTAGACTTTTTAATGCAAAATGCCTTGATGAAGCAAAAAATTTGGTTTGGGTACAACATAATCATTTGTGCATGAGAAGTTATTGGAAAAACATATAATGTATGCTGCTATGATGAAGTTCTCTATTGCAGCATTTGAATTTATTTTGCAATGGTAAATATTATGTATTGAAGAAGCTTGAATAGCACAGTAGTATGCATACCAAATGTTTGTCATAATTACAGTTGGCTGTAGGTGCATGTTTTTAGTATTAAATCTGCATTTATACATTTCAAAGGAAAAGGAAGAATTGCATCTTCATTTTAGGTCATTGATAGACTCAATGGTGACAAGTTACAAGCACTTTTAATCATTGAGACCACTCCAAACAAGCAAAACAAATTGAAAAACGTTAAGGCAGCAAGTACAGCATTCGCTTTCAAACTGTTTGTCGAATTACAAGGGCAAAAAATTAATAAGTTTTGAGTCAGCTTGGGCTAGGCTCATCACACTTCTTTTCAAAATAGTGTATGACATGTATCTTGCATGATCATGAATCTATCCTCATCACCATTTTGCTTTTGTTTCCTTCTCCATACTTTTGTAAGCTTTCTCTCCTTTTCCATGGTGTTCTTCTTCATATCTTGTCTAGGTGGTTTCATAAAATCACATCTACAAAAACGTGCTATGTGTCCAAAGTTGTTGCACTTGTAACACATAATGTCATGATCAAATGAGTTATAGTTTTTTCTAGTGAAGCTTGAAGTATTTCTTGCACGAAATCTGCAATTCATTGCTTTGTGGCCAAAATAATTGCATGAAAAGCAATATCCATTGAAAGAGTAAAACTGCCTAGAGTTAAATTTTCTTTCATTTTCCTTGAAACTTGTGACATTCTCATCAAACTTTGGACATTCCTTCTTTGGCTTTTCTAATTCATTTTTCAGCATGGCAACTTCTTGTACCAACTTGTTACAATCTCTCTCTTTTGCAGTTAACTTGATCTTTAATTCATTTTCAACTTGTTCAGCCTCTATAAGTTGAGTCCTTAAATCTTCAATTATTTTGTTTAACTCCTCCAATCTTTTTGTCAATTCCTTAGTTTTTATTTTATGCTTGGTGACCTTCTTCTTCAATTCTTCATTTTTCTTGTATGCATAATGAAGTTCTTCCTCAAGATCTGTTTTTTCTTCTTCATTGCATTCTTGATCAACTTCTTCTTCATCACATTCTTGATCAGCATCTTGTTCTTCATATTCAGCCATGAACAATATTTCTTTTTCATCATTGCTTTGATTGTCATCACTTTGTTCTTCTGAAGAGCTGCATTCTTTCTTTGAGTAAAAGCTCTTTTTGTGTTTTTGGGATCTCTTCTTTGAGGTATATTTGGAATTCTTCTTTCCTTTTTTCTTGGTGTAGGTTTCTTTTTCATCTTCACTTGAGTTACTATCATCTTGAGGACATTTTGAAGCATAATGTCCAACTTCTCCACAATTGAAACATTTAAAAGGATGTTTCCCTTTGTACTTTCCTCTTCCTTTCTTAAGCTTCCTCATGAAATAGGCCTCTGCTTCATCATCACTTGACTTCTTATTTGATTTATCATGTTTGGTTTTTCCTTTATTGGATGCTTTGAAGGAAATTTCATTTTGTGGTGTCCTCCCTTCAATCCTCATTTCATAAGCAGCAAGAATCCCATGTAGTTCACCTCTTGGAAATTTAGAGTTCTTATTCCATTGGAAGAAAATGACATTCTCGAGTTCGTGGAGATTAAGGTACCTGAACCTTCTGATGAAACTGAGAAGTCACAATGGAGGAAGAATGGCACAAAGGCTAAGAAGATATTGATTGATTCTGTGAAGGATCATCTTGTGCCTATTATCTCCAAGTCAAACACAGCTAGAGAGATGTTTAAGACTTTGGAGGGATTGTATGCAATCAATAACACCGACAAAGCTCTTGCATTGGGGCAACAACTAAATCACATCAAGATGGCGAAAGGAGATTCAATCATCTCCTTCTTTATGAAGATCACTGAGTTGAAGGATCAACTCTATGCCATTGGAGACATAATTGATGATCAAGACTTAGTCATGTTGGCGCTTAACGGTCTTCGTCAATCTTGGGAGCCTTTTATCTAGGGTATCAGTGGAAGATCTAAGCTACCTAAGTTTGATCGTCTTAGGACAAATTGCATTCAAGAGGAATCAAGGTTGACAGAAAAGGGTAATGGACGAAGTTCTCACAATGAAGACAATCATGTTCTTGCTGCTCAAACTTCAAAGAGGAAAGGAAGAGAAGGAAGAAAATGTAATTTCAAGAGGAATAGAGACAAGAAATTGGATGCTGCTCTTGAATCAAAGAAGAAGAAGGATCTCTCCCATATTCAGTGCTTCAGATGTGACAAGTATGGTCACTATGCTAGAGATTGTGCAACAAGACCAAAGCAACATGCTTCTACTGCCAATGTGGATGATGTCTCTCCTCAGAAGGAATCAAGAGATAACTCAAGTGGATTTCTATTTATCTCTGCCCTATCAAGCAATGTTCCAACTGATAGTAGCACATGGTTGATTGATAGTGGTGCTTCTCGGCATATTACAGGGTATAGAGAGCATCTTTCAGATTTGGTGGAGAGAGAAACCAACATTCAAGTAATAATTGAAGATGATGGTTGCTATTCAATAAAAGGTGCTGGAGCCACCTCTCTTCATCTAGATTCTGGCATCCCTCTTCATTTGAGTGATGTCTTGTTCATACCAGGTATCAAGAGGAACCTTGTATCAATTTCAGCCTTGGAGGACAAAGGATATCAAGTTGCATTTTCTGAGGGAAAAGTTTTTGCTTGGCTGAAGAACTCTAGCATCAAGATAGCCTGAGTGATTGGTGTTCGGCAAGAGAGTCTATATAGACTTTTCGTTCGTCCAATTCAAGCATTGTTGCATGATTCCACCAGTTCAAGCGAGTTTTGGCATAGGAGGCTTGCTCACCTTCACTTCAGAGCTCTTCCATCCATGGAGAAGATGGTTATTGGGCTTCCGAAACTCAGTCAAGAGCATAATGGTACTTGCAAAGGATGTGCAATGGGTAAGAATACTAAAGGCCCTTTTCATAGTAGTGAAAGTAGATCAAAATGTATTCTAGATCTTATTCATTTTGATTTGTGTGGTCCAATGTCTGTTGCATCCGGTTTTTGGTATTATGTAATTTTCATTGATGACTACTCTAGAAAGAGGATCAAAGTTCTGAGATCTGATAACGGAGGAGAATACACCTCTGGAGGCTTCCATAACTTTTGTATCGAGGCAGAGATTAAGAGGGAGTTTTGTGTTCTTTACAATCCACAACAAAATTGAGTTGCTAAAAGGAAGGATAGATCCATTGTTGAGGCAGCCAAAGCTATGATCCATGATCAAGACTTGCAAACCTTCCTTTGGGCAGAAGCATCTAGAACTGCAGTGTATGTTCAAAATCGGAGCCCTCACCGTATTTTGGAAAATATGACTCCTGAAGAGGCCTTCACAAGTGTGAAGCTTGAGGTTAGTCACTTGAGAATCTTTGGTTGTCCTATTTATATTCATGTGCCTAAGGATAAGAGAACTAAGTTAGAACCATCCGGCAAGAAAGGAATATTTGTGGGTTACAGTGAATCCTCAAAAGCCTACAAGATTTACATTCCAGGACATAAACAGATAGAGATCAGCAGGGATGTCTCTTTTGAAGAAGATGTTGCATTTAAAAGATCTAAAGGTTCATACATGGCGGTAGATAATGAAGATCGAGAGTCTCCTCAGGACATGGATGTTGATCATACTCCTGAGATTCAGAGGGAGTCTATTGAACCAGAAGAGGATTCTGATCCAGTTGAGCCTTTGGAACCAACTGATGGGCCAAGAGATATTGTCATAGGTCGAAAGAGACCTCTATGGGCTAGGCAAACTATGTAGGGGGCAAAAAAGTTTGCAGCTCCTAGAGGCACATTCAGAGAAAGCAAAAGACCACAGAAGTTTCCAGGCTATGTAGCATTAATGAGTCATATCATTGAATCTGACCCTTCCAGTGTTGAGGAAGCATCAAGTCAGCAAGTATGGAGAGATGCTATGGCTAAAAAATATCAATCTATTATCAAGAATGATGTTTGGGATATTGTACCAAGACCTGAAGAGAAATCAGTTGTCTCTTCTAAATGGCTTTTCAAGATCAAGCATGCAGATGATGGAAGCATTGAGAAGTACAAAGCTAGATTTGTGGCTAGAGGATTCTCTCAGAAAGAGGGAATAGATTATGAAAAAACTTTTGCTTCAGTTGCTCCTTATACATCTATTAGAACTATCATTGCTATTGCTGCAACTAAGGGATGGAAGCTACATCAGATGGATGTAAAGACAACATTCCTTAATGGTGTAATTGAAGAAGTCTACATTGAGCAACCTAATGGCTTTGTGATTAATGGGATGGAGTCATGTTTGTAAATTGGAAAAGGCTTTATATGGCCTTAAGCAAGCTCCTCGTGCTTGGTATGAGAGGATTGATCGATACTTGATGAGCTTGGGCTTCTCCAAGAATGATGCTGATTCAAATCTTTACTTCAAGGTAGTTGATGGTGAGGCTTTAATCTTGGTTCTTTATGTTGATGATCTATTTCTTACTGGAGCAGAATATCTCATTATCAAATGCAAGGAGTTAGCTTCTGAATTTGAGATGAAAGATCTAGGATTTATGCATTACTTTCTAGGATTGGAAGTGTGGCAGAGACCCAATGAGATTATTCTGAGTCAAGGGAAATATACTATAGATCATTGTAACGAGACTTGCCAGGACTCGCCAGGACTTGGCGAGTCCCGAGTCGAGTCACCCTGGCCGAGTCCTGGGGGCTCAGACTTGGACTCGACCGAGTCCTGGCTAGACTCGCCGAATTTGGTGGACTCGCCAGACTCGTCGAGTCCAGGAGAGTCTTGTCAGCAGGACTCGGCAACAGGCAGGGTTTGAAAAGTGCAAAAAATTACTTGAAATTTAAAGTTAAAACTTTTTTTTTTTACTTATTGTGAATTCAAAATGATGTATGCCATGAAGGTTTGTATGGTTTTGGAGGTCTTAATTTGGGCTACCCCAAGACCCCGCGAGGGGTGCTGCCCCTCGATCCCGCTAGGGGCACTGCCCCCAGACCCCCGCAAGCGGTGTTGCCCCTTCACCCCACTGGGGGCGTTGCCCCCAAACCCCTGCAAAGGGCGCTGCCTCTTGACCCCGCTGGGGGCTCTGCCCCCAAACCCCCGCCAGGGGTGTTGTCTCTCGACCCCATTAGAGGCACTATGCCTAGATCCCCACAAAGGGCATTGCCCTTCAACCCCATTAGGGAAATTGCCCTAATACTTGATATTATGGTTGTTGCATTATCCATGACCTATCTTAGACACATTCGTAGGAAGGATGCAGGCTCCTTTGAGCCATAGACTTCTAGTTATTGTTTTGAATCTTTTGATATTTCATATTTGTTTGGAACATTTGATGTCATGGATTTCATATTCGATGATTTTTGTATACATTTGAGTCTTTGACTATATATCTAAGTGTGTTATTTCCTTGAGCAACTCAACTACAATTTGTGTTTATACTTATATGATTGATGTATACTTGTGTTAGTGACAAGGACCTTGATTGGGTTGACCGGGCAGATAGAGAGGCTGAGGCTATAGCCATGGCAGAGAAGGCTAAAGCATGGGCAAACACATCCACAACTAATGTTGGTGAGGGTGGCATGGAGTCACAAGCAGAGACTATGGCTGTAGTTGCTACATCATCTATGACCTACCTTAGATGCCTTCGTAGGAAGGATGCAAACTCCTTTGAGCCATAGACTTGTAGTTATTGTTTTGATATTTCATATTTGTTTGGAACATTTGATGTCATGGATTTCACATTCCATGAGTTTTGTATCCATTTGACTATATTTATATATCTAAGTGTGCTATTTCCTTCAGTAGCTCAGCTACAATTTGTGTACTTTATGCTTATGTGATCGATGTATTCTTTTGTATGTGATCAAATTTGCTTCTATTTAATGATGTTATTGTGTCTTTAAGGTTTATTCAATAAAAGGTGCTTGAAACAAGTTTTAAATCCTTAAAAATCTCTAAATTTCTAGGGTTTTTTCATTTTGCCGAGTCTGCGTTGAGTCTAGGCACCGAGTCCTGAGTCCCGAGTTGAGTCACCCTAGCCAAGTCCGGGCTGAGTCCGAGTCTTAGTCTTGTTACTATGCTATAGATATCTTGAAGAGATTTGGGATGATGGATTGCAAATCTATGTCTACACCGATGGAAACTAATTTGAAGAAGCTAAGTGAGTGTGTAGCTAGTTCAGATCCGGTAGATCCTACTATGTACAGGCAGTTGATTGGATCGTTGATGTATCCAGTCAGAAAGTTCATGTGTGAACCAAGGAAAATTCATTTAGTTGTAGCTAAGCATATCTTGAGATACTTGCGTGGCACAGTTGGATATGGCTTGAAATATACTTCCAGTGTAGACCTAAAGTTACAAGGATATTTTGATTCTGATTGGGCCGGGAGTGTAGCTGATTGGAAGAGCACCTTTGGATGTTGCTTTAGCTTGGGGTTTGCGATGATTTCTTGGTGTAGTAGGAAGCAGTCTTTAGTGGCACTAAGCACTGCAGAGGCAGAGTATATTGCAGCATGTGTCGTAGCTCAGAAGCAATGTGGCTTCGAAAGCTCCTTGCAAGATTGTTTGGACAATCATTGGAGCCGATTGTTATTCACTGTGACAATCAAAGCTATGTGAAGCTATCTATCAATCTAGTGTTCCATGACAAAACAAAACATGTTGAGATCAAATACCATTACATCAGAGATATGGTACTGAGGAAAGCTATTCAGTTGAGATATATTTGCACTGATGATCAGACGGCTGATATTCTCACCAAGCCTCTCTCCAGAGTGAAGTTTGTGCATTTTCGAGACAAGCTTGGAGTTGTGGAGAATGAAGCCCTTGCTGAGAGGGAGACTCAGCATTAGTGATCTTTTGTGATTTGCTATAATGCATCTTTCTCCATGACGGAGAAATTTGAGGTGAAAGCCCTTGTTCCACCCTCTGGGAGTAGCCATGGTGGATGCCATGTTGAGAGATTCCATGACAACATCACATTGAGAGACTCCGTGATGATTCCCTTGTACTTGTGTTTATCCACCCTCTGGGAGTAGCCATGGTGGACGTCATGTTGAGAGACTCCCTGATGACATCACGTTTAGTGACTCCGTGATGGGCACTTGTACACATGTTCCTTTCCACACATGGGAGTAGTCATGGTGGATGTCATGTTGAGTGACTCCATGACGATATCACGTTGAGTGACTCCTTGATGAGCTCTTTTCAACAAATGGGTGTAGCCATTGTGGATGTCATGTTGAGAGACTCCATGACATGGATATCTAGAAGAATTCCTCCCTAGCTAAGAGGGAGTGTTGATGTTGTAGTCGCGGGCCTCATTCTTCCAGCGATATTATTAATAAGCAAATAAATTAAATATAGCCGTTGGCTATTTATTTATTTTGGAGCCGATTTTTGAAGACACTTCCATTCAAATTTGTAATTTATATTTTATTAATGTGGCCAACTTCATCGAAATAATCGCTACCTTTTGAGGAAGACACATCCACTTATTTGAGGCTGACCTTTCATCCATGAAGGGACGTGTTGTTTGACAATCACCATATCGAATTGTATATAATGGAGGTGCTGTTCACTTCTATCATTATCCATTTTTCTATTCAAGTCAAGTGCGCACAAGTCTGAAAGAGTTCGATATCAGCAGGTCGATATTATTCTTCAAGGAGATCAATATTATTCTTCAAGGAGTTCGATCTTATTCTTTTGACATTGCATCAAGTGTGGTGCTACCAGTTTGGCTTTGTGATTGGTCTCATTGTAAAAGTGAATTGCTGTTCATTTGATCAATATATAAGTGATATATTGTTGCTGGGTTTTTCTCCCTCAAGAAGAAGGTTTGCCCAGGGTATATGCTGTGTTAAATTGTTTGAAATTGTTCTATTTCTGCTTATTTAAATTTTGATCCTAAAATTAACAAAGGGTTGCATTTTAGTTTGGTTATCTTTCATATTTCTAATGTTAACGGGTGAAATTCTTGTGCTTGAAAATGGAAAAAAGTAGGGCATATTTCAGCTAGTCTCTTGGATGTATTGGAAGGCGGTGATCAACTTGGGGTCTCTAGAATCTCGAGATACCTCATGTAAGGATCTGCATTGAATGGTGATGGCCTCCTTAAGATAAAGGACTAAACATTGCTGGTTTGGATATCTAAAGAAAGTGTAGAGATTGTGGCCCAAGTCTTTGTAGAGGCAATATTTCCCTTGGATCTCATAGTAAATGAGGTAGTTAAAGATGAAATGCTCCCTAGTCTCTACCTCTTGGAGGGAGCAAAAATGACAAATCCGACTAGGGTGAGGAATATGGTGGTTTGTCTCAACCTATAGTTGGTGGGAACACACCCTTGTTTGGCCAAGGGGAAACCTCAAGTGATGTGACCAATGATGTTGGACATACTGACGACAACATAAAATGCCATCCACTTGTAAGGAATGATCAAAATGAAAAACAAGCTTCGACCTTAGTGGCAGAGAAGAGAAGGTTTATGTGACCTAAATGTACTACTTGTAGATGTCCTTTCTAGTAGCTTTGGTGATGGTCTCCTTCCAAGGAAGGAGTCAAGGAGGAGCATCCAAGGAATATATGAAAGGAGGTAGTCTATCCATAGAGATGCTAATTGAAAGGAGTGAGTTAATCTTAGAGCACCAATAATGATGGTGCCAAATTGGGCCCAGTGAAGCAATTTTCGTAGAAGAAGAAATAGCTAAGTATGGATATCTGTTATGAGCAATAGTGGAATCACCCATGGGTCTAAGTTTGTGTATGTAAAAATTTGGAAGATAGTCTTGAGATGCGGTGGCTAGGACACAAACTTACTGTAGACAATGTTTTGAGGATTAGTTCCCTTGCACTTAATAATGCGCTACAACATGAGAGTTGGGCCCAATTGATGGATCCCAAGCTAGGCCTCCATACCGTAGAGTCATGCAAAACTATAGGCTTGATAATGGTATGAAGAAGACCTATCTTTGAAGGGATATCTCTAAAGTGGATCTCAAAACATTGATGTTCCAAGATAGAGAGAGAGGCATATCCCTTGCAAAGATGCAAATGTGAGGTAGGCTTTATGTTCAAGGAGGGACTAGAAATTGGATCCCCAAGTATGTGTAAGTGGACGTGATCTCCAAAGTTGCTCGCTTGTAAAATGGAAATGACCACCTCATAATGAGAGAGGACAACATCAACAAAAGTAGAATGGAAATGACCACCTCATGCAAATTACAACCATCATCCATCTGAGTAATTAGTCAGGAAAAACTCCTCCAAATCATCAATGTAGATTCTAAAGAGGGTCAGAGAGAGAGGACACTCTTGTTTGATCCCAATGGTACTCCTCACAAAATTGGAGAGAGTGTGAAAGGTACAAAGTTGCCCAATAATTGTCTCAAAAAGCCTTTAACAAAATGGTGAATTTGCTTTATGGAAATGAAATTAAATTGAATTGTATATACTCCTAGAAACTAGTACCTAATTAATGAGACTATAGAAAAAAGCACATCTAATGAGATGGTAAGGATTCATAATAGCCCATAGCATAGTATTTAATACAATTGCATTTATGCAATTATCCCAAGTACCATGCTACACACCATGGTTACAATAATTGCTAGGAATTTCCTAGTCTTGACGAGTCTTGGGGTAGGTGAATGTAAACTAGTCTAAAAGACTTGGTACCTAGTTACTTGAATTTGATTGCTAAACTTGCAAAAATTGGTGAGTCTTGTTTTGGAAACTCGGTCGGCTAAGTCATATGTAGAAATAAAAAAGATAAAGCAAAAATAAAATACAACAATATGTCCAAAGTGAAATGATAGAATATGCCTAGGAATTTCAATTATCTTTGTGCATATGATTGGCTGTGTTTTCTACAAGAAAGATGTTCAATGGATATGTAGGAGCATTGCATAGATTCTTCTCACTTGTGGAATGCGATCAACCCTCTTTCACTTTTTCTCATTGATTTATCCTTGATACCAAGTGTGGAGAGTGAACCTGAATTGATAATGTATGCTCAATGAATCATTGTTTAATACAATAAAAAAGGGTCAAAACCTCAATGTGTTGCTAGATATGTTGTCTTGAATCAACAAAAGCTGAAATTGATGTATGTGTGGCATTTTGAGCTTGGTTAAAGTGATAGAATATGAAAAATGGCATGTGCTATGAAAATTTGTTTGGTTTTGAAGGCCTTAATTTGGGTTTGGTGGTGGGGGTTTTACTTCTTGACCCCACCCTATATCATGATAGGGAGCACACCAAAGGTGTTGCCCCCTTAACCCTATTGTGGCCTTGTCCCTCAACTTCACTAGGGGTTGTCACAACCAAAGCGCCACTCTAGTTTTAAAAAGAATTAAAGAAAAAATAAAAATCATTTTGGGCCATACCTATTAGAAAAATAACATTTTTCTATTTTGACTTTTTCCCAATTAATTGAATTATATTTATACTTTAATTTGCCAAGTGAAATCCAATTTTGTGCAATGCTCCTATGGCCATAGGAGCATTGCATATTTGTTTGAGAAATGAGCATAGGATCGCTCATAAAGCTAGTGATGTTGGGCTGAGTGATACAAGCTCCTCTCTACCATATTTCATGATTCCATGTCGCAATTTTTGTTTTTGATGCCCTATATATCATAATCCACAAGTTTTGTATTCCTAGAACACTTGAGAATATCTATATATTTAAAAATGTTGTTTCCTTCAAGCTCAAATCCACTTTTGTACTCATGTGATTGATGTATACTTATGTATGTGATCAAAGTGGCTTCTATTTGATTAGTTTATTATGTCTTTAAAGTTTATTTATTGAAGGGTGCAAAATAAAAAGCTTTAAATCCTTAAAAAATTCTATATTTCATGGTTTTTCCAATTTGTTGAGTCTTTGCCGAGTCTTGGGGGATTCTAAGTGTTGAGTTTGAGTCCAAGTCAAAAATCAGCTTGTTGAGTTTTAGTCAAGTCCAAGTCTTGTAACCTTCCTATGTACTATTATGAATCCTTATCATGAAATTTGACAAATGTTCATTGCAACAACATTGCAGTAAATATTAATCACAAAGGGTATGGTACCATAGAGGGATACCGTAAAGAGATAAACAAACTAATAAAGCCAGTGGAGAGTCCTAGGAAATAAGTCCTTAACCATAACATTCAGCTGAGATTTGTTGAATATTGTTAATAACATTTAATAAGTAATTATCATTATCCTTTCTTTTGATAGCTAGTTAGGGTGTAAAGTTCATCTTCTCTTCCTCACATTCTGGTCCTATCCATCTCAAAGCTGACTATGCTTAATAATTTTTTTTTTTTTTCATTTCTCCTGCTAATTTTACAAAAATGTGGTGGTGTGAGATAATTAGTTTGTCTTGGAATAAATTATTCATACAAGCCTTTATATATAAATGTATTTTAGCTGGCTTAACTATAAAATAATCAGAAATTGTGTATTTTCAAGATTTGGTCTGAAATATTTCAATGTTGGCATGAATTTGAAAGGAATGTTTACCACCCTTAATGTGTGGTTCATTGAAAGATTGTAGAATCTCATATAATTCATTTCAACATTTACAGCTCTTGGCCAGGCAACAAGCACAGCGTGAGGAAGAGCTTGCACGGTGTCAGCGTCATATTCAGGCTCTTCAAGTAAATTTATGTTTCTGTCTATCTTGTAGATGATTTTTCATGGTATAGTTTCTTTGGAAAGAAACAAGTTGGATTGATGTCCACCAATGACCTAAAGTAGGCCAGTGGGACTTGAAAAGTACATTTGAGTACAATAGAGATATGTTTGATTTCTCATGAGCTTTCTGATTGGCCTTCACCAGGAGGAGATTGATGAGCTTAAACATGAGAATCAGCTCCGCATCAAACAGGTAAGAATGAAATATAACCAATATAATAATATTGTTATGCTTCAAGTCAATGCTTGGAATAAGTTATTCAAAGAAGGTTATCTTGAAATGTTAATGCTGGAAGACTTAATTACAAGTGCACTGCAGAGGGATAAGACTTCTGTAATTCACAGAAGAATTATATTTTTGAGTCATTGTTTGTAACTTTGTATTGGCTCTACAATTGAAACATTTATTCCATCAATTGTCAATGGTATTTATTCCTGGAATAATGATTGTCTGAATATTTGGAATCATCAGTACAGCGCCAATTAAGATATAAGATTTATATGCGATGTAAAATTTCTAGAATTTCTTTTGCTTTATCTGATCAAAGTGAATGTAAATCGCTTCTGCTTTGTTGCTATTTTAGTGCTTTCCATGTGTCATATACTGAAGGTAAATACCTCCAGCCTTTCATAAACAAGCCCTTTCCATGTCTCTGAATGGACAACTAACTGCCCTTTGAAGTACACAACATTTTTATTTCTAATGCTTAAGTATTCCGAGTTATGACACATGCGTCTGTCTCACTAACAAATCAGGCAGTGCATAGTTTCTACTTCTGGAACATGTTTCTCTTCTGTTTCAATAAATCTGTGTTTTATTGTGTAGCTTTTTAATTGCATTTCTTTGACAGTGGTATATGTCTTAAGATTACCTCCTGCTATGAGATTTTTGTTTACAGTTTTCTGGCTATTAATAAATCTGCTTTGCTGGCAACCCTACTAAGCTTTGACAATCCACATTTAATATGTATGCATGTTGCAATGTTCTAAGTGGTATACAGACTGCTTTTCTATATGTTTTTATTTTTTGAAAAACATCACCATGTTGGACTACTTCCTCAAACATTTCCAAGCTAGCTTTCAATTTCCTCCTGTACAATGTGTTTTTTTTTTCAAATTAGTCTGTGACAGTAGCCTATTCTCTTTTCATTGATAGAAATAGGATCTCATTTATCTGCCTTAGCTACCATCTAAATGGCTTACTATCCACTTTCTGAAAAGTATGGTTATAGAATATCTGCATCTATATGGAGACTTTGGGTTAACTGTTTTAGGATCTTTTTGCATTGCTTGAAAATGAAGCTAATCTTTTTTAAATGTATGTTGTATTTATGTGTAGAAACCCTAGTTTCCCCCTGATACTGATTCTGACTGAAGTTTTATGTTTTTCTGACGTTTTTGGGTTTTTGCAATTTTTGAGTTTTTTTGAACAATAAATGAATGGTACGGATTTTGCAATAAATTGAAATAAATTCAATTAAAATGCTAGATGACTAATAAGCATTGGAAATACAATAAAGAATGAAGGCGTTTCATCTTTTATTCATTTGAGCTCAATACAATATGGATCTGCTAACATGCAAGAAGAAAATAATGATTTTTATTGGTAAAAACCTGGTAAAAACAGCTTGCTGAAGATGCACAAAATAGTACGGCTGAATAGATTTCTTCCTTTCTCCCTCCGTCTGGCAAGCACAGAATGACCCAGTGGTTTAGGCGCCTGAACTTGTGTAGATAAATGATCAAGAAGAGAGGCGTTTCCTTGCTACTGGAGAGTACGGCTGTATGAAGAGTACGGCCTGGTGAAGTACAGCAGCAATGAATATCTTGTACGGCTCCTTCAAGTTTCTCAAGATCTCTGTGGAAAGTGTGCCTAAAGGAATGAATAACTTCTGAATGCAAAAATGCTGAAAGAACTCTGTAAATAATAAATGCTCTGAAGATCAATGATTTCCTCTGTGTGAGAAAACCTCTGCTGGCAATAGATCAAGTGTTATTTCACACTCTCTGAATTGCTTTCCGCTGGAGATGGCTCGTTCCCCAAGGAATTCGAACACGAAACCCTAAAGTCTCAGGCTCAGATCGAAGTTGATCAGTTTCAATTCTCAATAATCTCATAATGCTCAAAAACCAAGGCAAATCCACTCTTATGCTGAAAAGTGCGATTTCCTTAAGAATAGGGTTTTAATAAAATATCCATATTTTAATCTTTTAATATTTCAATAGTCTCTGCTGAATATTTCAATATAAATCAAATGTCAATTTTGGCCCCTTCAATGATGGCGACTTCTCGCTGAGAATCACTTAAGTTATAATTTTAAATTATAACTTATATTATAAATTATTAATTAATTAATATTTAATCAATGTAATTAAATATTAATATTTCTCCTGCTATTTATCCGCTTCGCTCCGCCTCAAGTTGACGTAACTCAAGTGATTCGATGCCGGCCAGCCAGCATCAAGCAAAATAGCAGGGTCTAATAATCACCGCCAGAACTGCTAAAAATAGCAATTCGCAAAAGTTCCAATTGAGCCAAAACGAAAGACTACTGATCAATCTCTGCTAACTGAAGCTGAGCCAAGCTCCGAAGTGACCCTCTATCCAGTCTATCAGCCTACGAGGGTCGTGTGATAGGCCAATCCTGTACTCCGAGAGATGTCACTGAGAAGGGGACATGACATTATGTGATAATGTTAGATGTTGATATTATTAATTCTGTCTGTTTGGTAAAAAGTATTCCATTATAATAGAAAGATTAAGTAAACAAGTTAGTTTCCATTTGGTCATGGCTTTGATTGACAATCCTTTGACTTAATTGGTTTCAATAAAAGGGCTGAAATTTGTGAAAGTAGAGGTGCACAATGTGCTTCCTACACTAATCAATGAGGAGGTATATGCAAAAATTAAATTGATCATACAGTTAGAAGAAACTAATACAAAAGATATATACCGTAACATTGTGATTTATGCGGGGAAAACTTTTTCAGGAGAAAAACCTCACTCCAAAGCAATTCAATGCATTATTCAGTAATTGACAATTACAATACATTTGTAGAATCAAAGCCTTTAGAGGAGTATTACTAATAAGAGATCTGCAGCAATTCCAACAATATAACAATATCTGCATCTCAAGGACAGCACCCAATAAATAAGAGAAGCAATACATGAAACCATGAGCTATGGTCAACTAAAATGTGGTGCCCAAATCCCTACACAAAATCAAATGCCCAAATCCTAAGATGAGTCTATAGGCTAAACATAACATATTCCTTGTACTTGTCATAAGCCACTTACCAATTTGGAAAGTCTTCCCTAATGTTACTTAAGGTTACTTGTCGTTTGAAGACGACTTTTTCTTTTGGGGGGATGATGTATTTAGTGTACAGTGCCTATTATTATGTTTCGATAATATTGGTTATTTGACTATTTATTAATTGTTTGTTGCCTTTAGGTAGTTATAAGTGTCAGTTGGTCAACGGTTGTGTTCTTCTTGGCAACCGTTGGGTCTTTTAAATAGATTGTGTATCATCAAGGAAAGTAGTATGATCTAGTGGGATTGACTCTGATCCTTGGTTGACCATCTTAGTTTTCTTTTGTAATAATTTCATGTGCGAATAAAGATATATTTTACTCATGTATTTGGTATGCATTCTAGAGCATCAATATTTTAGTATGTTTATTTAGCTCCAACATATTTCTATTATTCATGCCATAGTTGGAATACTCGGCATTTGCAAGTACTCGGCAAGCCCGAAAAACTCGGTTCGAAAAAAACTCGGCAAAAACTTGGAAATAACTCAGCAAAAACCTTGGCAATTTAAAACATTGCTTAAACTTCACTAAAAACACTTTTTTTTTGCAAAATTCAAAGATAAGATGTATCCAATGAGTCAATAAATGAGTACATATAAGAAACACGTTGTATTTGATTGATTTGAGAGAAAATTGGATACAAAATGGCATCCTCATGTGGAATGCTCAATGCGCTGATATGATAATAGTTTGAAACAAAATGAAAATAGCAAATTGTTTTTGTAAAACTGAAAGTAAATACTACATAAACATTAATATATTTCAGTTTTTACAAATTCACATGAATCACATCTTCCTCTTCCCATGTCTAGATCTCAGTAAGGGACTAGGAGATGGTGTAATCGTAGGACTCTGCTCCTGCTGTGCCTGTGGCTCCTCAACCTCCATCCTGGATGTAGATCCTCCTGCAATTGCTGGTGGTGGCACTGGCAATGACTCCTCCTTAGGATCATCCTCAAGGTCATCCAATGAGAATGCAAATCCACCCTTCTCCATTGCCTGTCGCTCTAAATCATAAATGTCATCGTTGGTAAACAATGGAGGCTGCTCCCCTCGCCTTGTCCAATCACTGTATGGATCTATCTCATCCAAATCAATTGGATCATTTGATATTTCCTCTACCTTTCTCGTGCGCAATCGAAGATTATATTGCACATAAACAAGGTCATTGAGGCATTTTTGAGCAAGTTTGTTCCTCTTCTTTGTGTGGATGGCCTCAAACAAGCTCCAATTGCGCTCACAATTGGACGAACTACAAGGCTGGCTCAAGACACAGAGGGAAATTTTTTGAAGATTTGGGGTTTTTCCACCCCAATTTGTCCACCAAACATCTACCAAAATAAAAAATGAAAAAAAAAGAGTTAGAAACTTGTAACTTGTAATTATCAATTTTTTTAACTTGTAACTGTTCAGGAATGAACTGGTAAAATGTGATATCTATTACTCGAGACAAAGTACATTATATAGTCGTTACAAAGTACTGTAGCAACATTGTAGTCATTTAAGAAATAACCTACTTCTAACTACCTACTACTGTAGACAGACTAAATACATTAACTATTGACCATTAACTAAAGAGAAATATTATTCTAACACCCTCCCTTAATGGTCAATCGTCTAACTAGCCTACAGAAAACAATCTGCAGGTCCCTACAACTGAGATGAGTTTGCCACTAACCCTCCCAGAATCTGTAGGTCTTTTGGTCACAAATTCTTCAGAACACTCTGCTGTTACTGAGACCCTCCTTGGATCTGGAGAATGTTAATGACCAAAAAACGTCCAGAAAAAAAACAGAGTAGGCTGCCCCCTTCTTTAGAATGCTCTGCAACAAGAGACAAGAGTCTGCCATTGACTTAACCACTAAGAGATGAGTTTGCCACCAACCCTTCCAGAAACTGCAAAATAACAAAAGCTGATCACAAAATATCCAACCTAATGTCGGGTAACAAAGTTGTCCCTCCCTGAAACCAGAGACACACTGAGAACAGTTGCCATGATCTTGAGGATAAATCGGCAAACTGTCGAAACTTTTGCAGATGAGCACAATGCCCCAAAACAGACTGCAAGAAGACAGATGTGAAGATGTTCGCTCCAGCATTGCGAGGTGTGATAAAAAAACTCACTGCAACAAACCACAATTTTTGAGGAAAAAATTGCCAAACCCAAGATTACAAATCATCATTTTTTTGGAAAAAACGGTAAAAACCAAATACCAAAGAGCTCTCTCTAACGACAGAAACCTTGACTAGGGTATACAAGAGAATAAACTCTTAATTTTTGAGGAGAAAATTATAAACCCTCCCGGAATTTTCTAAGGGAAAAAATTATGAAAACCCATACAAATTTTTTTAAGGGAAAAAATATTAAAACCCATCAAATAGTTTTTTTTGTTTAAGGACAAAAAATTATAAAAAACACAAAATCTCTCACCAAGCACGGATTTTGAGGTAGAAACCAATGCAAAGAATTGAAGACAAAACCTAGAAAATTTCATCAGCACCCACTTGCACAAATTTCGAGGCACGAAAAATGAGGGACCCAGAAAAAATCTGAAAACAACCCAGTTGAGCTCTCGAAAAACCCACAAGGAATTTGCAATTGAAAAAAAAAATTTCCTTGAAACATAGGGTCAAAACCCTAGACGAACTTGCAGAAACCCTAGGCCGCCATGAACAAACACTAGAAAGCTTAAAAAAAATCTGAAATCCGCTAGAAATCCAGAGGAGTGATGGCCAAATCAAAAACGTAGGAGGTCGTCTCAAAATCGCGCTAGGAAGAAGGTCAGGACGCGAGCTACAAGCATGAAACATTGGCCAAAAATAGGTGCAGAAAAATGCACATACTCTCTGGAAAACGCGCGCCAAAAATGTGGCCAAAACCAGTCAAAACGAAGAACTCCCGTCGGCAGAAGTTGCAGAGTCAAAACCCTAGGTTGCGCAACTGCAAGAACAAAAACGCGACAGAAAACGTGACGACGCCAGAAGCTTTCGCGTTTTTCTTAAAAAAAAAGGGATTCAAAACGCGACCTTCGGGAGAAACAAACAAATCGCGCCCAACCAGAGGTAATCTCGTCGCCTTAAAAAAATCGCGTCCAACACAAATCCGAATAGGAGTTTATTTTATTTTTTATTTTTTAAAACACGCGTCCAGGAGAAGAAAAATGCCCATGAAAATTGCAGATGAAAAACCCCTCGATCTGGACTTACAAATACACCCAACTGAGTCTCAAAAGATCACACTCATAATCCTGGACCCTCCTGTGAAGGAGTTAGGCCAAGACTAGCTCTGATACCATGTTCAGGAATGAACTGGTAAAATGTGATATCTATTACTCAAGACATAGTACATTATATAGTAGTTACAAAGTACTGTAGCAGCACTGTAGTCATTTAAGAAATGACCTACTTCTAACTACCTACTGCTGTAGATAGACTAAATACATTAACTATTGACCATTAACTAAAGAGAGAAATATTATTCTAACAGTAACTTGTAAATTTCAAATTTTATTCCTAGTGGCAGCCTAGTTACTACTCTCTTTGCCAGGTCTGAAGAGAAGGGTGCACCCCTTTTTTCCCTATAACTTTGCAATTCATTAACAATGCAGTTTGCCTTGTCAGGCGTGGATGTCATCCGCTGAATGCAAGTAGTGAGGCCCTACATAACCTCTCTAGTAGAATCTGCATAGGTGCTTGAATGGAAGAAATGGGGGTTCAAGAAGTACCCTGCTGCATGGATGGGTTGGTGGAGTTGATTGTTCCACCTCCTGTCATTAATCTCCCAAATGGGATCAAATTTGAGGCTGTCCCCCTTACAATAATTTTTAATAGCCTTCTTGGCCCTATCTATGGCCTCATAAAGATACCCCATTGGGGTTTGATCCCCATCCACCAAGCGGAGCACTCTAACCAACGGCTCTGACACCTACAATATAAATTTAAAAATGCAAAAAAGATTAGAGTTACAATTTAGTAATTTTCAAATTTACAATGAAAGTCTAAAGAATATTCAATTTGAATTTAGATTCAAACTCAAAGTTTTGAAGTTACCTTCACAATCTCTGTTGCTCTTTGTGCAAAGAGGGGGTCGGAGACAATGTTTTGAACTCTTTCTCCTTCTGGCTTCTTCGAATAAGTTGAGTCCAACCATGCTTGACTCACAAACATTTGTTTCAAAGTCGTCAATACACCAAGAATGCTTTGCAACGTTAAGAAAACCGTTGCAAACCTTGTCACATCGGATCTCAACAATTCTCTCCCTTTGGTGTGCTCCCTCATCAAGTGAAGAACCCAAGGGTGATTGTAGATAAATTTAGTGATCCTCCTTCCATCCTCTACAATCGGTGTGACCCAATCTAATTTGCCTATGTCCTCCAAAAGAAGGTCAAGGACATGGGCAACACATGGTGTCCAAAAAATTGTGTGGTGTCTATCTTGGAGGATTGTTCCTGCTGCCACATATGCCGCTGCATTGTCAATTATGATTTGCACCACATTTTCAAGCCCAACCTCCATGCACACTTGCTCCAACATTTTAGCCAAATTTTCTACATTTTTTACTATGTTGGAGGCATCCACAAATTTCAAGAACACCGCCTCATTTTTGCAAGAAATCAAAAAATTAATGATGGTACAATTTTTTCCATCTATCCACCCATCAGAAAGAATAGTGCAACCATATTTTTGCCATTCTTCTCTTTGTTCTTTTATCACTGCCCTTGCCCTTTCAGTTGCACTAGTAAGCAACTTACAAGTACAAAGTGAAATTAAGTACACAATTTTAATTTGTAAACAAAAAAATAGTTTAAATTAATCATTAATTAAACTTAAAAAACATAAATTAAAGAACATAAACTAACCTCACTCAATTCTTTGTGCGAAGGCGCCTTGTAGCCTTTCCTTGCAACTGTCAATGCGGTCACCAAATTTTGCCAGTAAGGTGAGCTTGCCACATTGAAAGGGATGTTGTTGAAGTACCAAAAATCGGCAGAAGCAACGTTTGCCTGCTCATGCACCTCCTTTTTCCACCAGTTGTCTCTAAAGAAGGTTGTGCACCAAGTGTGTTTCTAGGCACAAAAAAATCACCAATGCGTGAACCCGTAGGTGTTGATCCTGGTACTCTACTAGAGGTAGATGAAGGGATGGAGGTGGTGGTGGGTTGCAGCGAATGCCTTTGCACAAGTGGACCACGAAGAGAGCCCACTATGCTGGCTGCTACATCATCATCATCTGACAGTGACTCAAGGTTGACTGGAGCACCTTGAGAAGAAGGTATGGCAGCTTGCATTGCCGCTTTTTCCTTAGCTCTTTGCACCTTTTTTTCTTCTGCAGCGGAAAGTATTGCATTCATTTATCTTTTTATTTCCTCATTGGTGTTTATGCAAGCCTTAGCATCACGTTTAGGGATGCCTCCAAGGTGGTATTTGAGGCGATTGATGCCTCCATAGTATACATTTTTACATCTAATGCAATACATTGATCTAGGTTCTTGTCCTTCATATGCATATTTCCAAGTAGGATCTCTAGCTCCTGCTGGACGAGTGCCTACATATTCCCCACTCCTAGGCACGGATGGGGCTGAGGCAGGATAGAAGCGGATTCAAAAGCCATTATCAATTAACCTACACACACAAAGTGAAAGCACAACTTGTTAGTTTTTTGATAGAAAATTTAAAAACAAGCTAAATTAGATTAAATCAAATAGATTACTTTAAATTAATAAAATCTAAACTAATCTAAGATTCTAAAAATTTTCATAAAAGAAAATGGATTAAAAAAAGAAAATAATAAACTAGGGTTACAAAAAAATGTAAAAATCAGAAAATTACTTTAAATTAGTAACAAATTAAGCTAATATATGATTTTAAACATGTTTTCAACAAACAAGAAGAATCAAAATAAAAATAAAAAACTAGGGTTTGAAGGAAATTTCAAAAAAATGAAAAAATCAGCAAAATATGTAAAAAAATCAGAAAAAAGTGTCACAAATTCTTGTTTTGATGAATCTAAATCATCTTTTCAACAATATAAATGTATTTAAATCTATTTTACTGTTTATTCATGATGTTTTTTAAACATACAATCAACAAAAATGAAGAAAAAAAGAAAAAGAAAGAAAGAACAAGAAAAATCAGAAAACCTACCTGGAAATCCAATTTTCCTTCAAAATCCGATGAAAATCTCCTTCAAATATTGTCTCCTTGATGCAAAATCACTGAAAAATGGTGCAAAATGGTGTGGAGTGGGTTTTTTCTCAACAAAGAGTTCGGAACAGCCCAAAAAACCAAATGAAATGCCCTTTTTGCCGGCCGTGGGCTTAAGTCTCTGATTGTGCTGTTTTTTTTTTTAAAACTCGCTGAGTTTTTGACAAAAAGTCACCAAAAAAACAGCGAGTAATTCTAGCGAGTACTTTCCATTATTGCTCATTTCAAAAAAAAAATTGCGAGCTTTTGGCGAGTAGTCCAACTATGATTCATGCAATCTATTGCTACATCTTTTGGGCATTTCTTATTTAAATAAAATATGTAAAAATGATAATTTATCCACTATATGCTTACACCTCACCCTCATGTGGTCTTGGCGATTAGAAGATGTTGAATTATAATATTCACTCACTATAAGCTCACCTTGCCCTCATGGAATCTTGGTGATTAGAAAGTGGTAAATATTTTATATTAAAATTTGTGGAGGACATCAAAAATTGATTCTCTTATGGTGCAAATATTGTTTTCAATCACAAGGATAGGAATGGGAACATGAGTCTTTAGTTGTATTGATTCTTCATTGAACGACCACCATTCTTTTGAAACAAGCCTTTGGACTGCTACTATATGTTCAACTCCATATTCTTCATTGATGTTATGGAATGCTATCAAAAACAAGGATGAATACAAGTCAAAATTCATAAGGAAGTCCATTGTGTCTTTAACTTAAAATCCTGTTCTTGAAGTGTTGTAGGAAGATGATGAGGATTAGCAATGAATCTTCCATATCCAAATTTGCATCACTATGTGAATTTGAAACTTCATTGATCCCACAAATAGGAGATTGTGCTCCATCCAATTGTGCTACCTCACTAATTCTAAAAGAGAATACCACTGTCTTGCAACAGATTACCAATCTCTAGCGAAGACATCAGTTGAAATGAAGGCCTCTCATCTTAAATGTTCATTGGAACTACTAAACTTGAAACCCCAACTGGTTTTCCTATTTTGTCATGTGTAGTTTCTTCAAACAATCATTAAAATACAAAGTAGAATTCATTCAATTCTTCTTCATTCATGGCAAAACCATCATCCTTTTTCTTAGTGGAAATAGTTGAATCATCAGTTTGCTCTATGGATGCTTGATAGACTTTGTCTACTTTGTAAAATAGATGATATACAATTCCTCTAACATAGAAGCTTGTTCTTCTTTATAGAAATTGAGCAATGATTTTGAGGTGGATGGGAAATCTAATATATCATCGTAATTTGTCGATGAAGGAATAATGGTAGATTCTTGAAAACAAGACTTCTTTGGTGTTTCCTTCTGCAAGTGCTCTTTCTGTACTCTCCTCTTTCAGTCTGATGCTCTTTCATAGTTGTTTGATTTCATGAACATGTGGAATCATTAAAAGTAATCACTTGTGTAGCACAAACTAGTCCATACTAAATATATCTTGTCATAGAGTTGCCATCAGGCTCATCTTGAAGATGTTGAAGATTACCTGAAAGCCTTTGAGGATTTGACTTGGAAGTGGCCATGAGCTGCATCATGTGATGCATCTGTAGACAATGTTGAGTATTGTGGATGCTTGTTTGTTGGAAAGAGAAAACAATGTTAATGTTATCATTAAGAGGTGCCTCCAAGGCAACATTTTTAGCTGGAGGAGGTAGTCTAACATTGTCATTCGTGTTATTTATTTGAAGATGACCTTGATATTGCTAAGATGGACCACTTTGGTGAAATTGTCTTTTCATGTTATCACATTGGTCACCACTCTTTGGAATAAAGGATTGGCTAAACTTGGATCCATGTGTCTAATGGAGTCTTTCCTAAGTTTGTTGGTAGTGATCATGTTGTCCTGTAGCTTGATTGCTCATGCTTGAGCATCTTCTAACTCATCAACTTAATAGGTTTTGATCAAGAATTCAATTTTTTACGGAATGATATTTATTGAGTGGGAGGATTTTTGGAGAAGGCTTCAAAGTAGTGTTGATTCTTTTGATGAGGTGGTTGAATCATGGAATAATTACTTTCCTTCTTTGCATTTGATAGTTGCATAAAATGAATGTGAACATTCTTAACAAGTTTGAGTTGTGATAGGAATTTTTTGCATATGATCTCCCAATTGGTGATGGAACCAATCTGCTGCACTTCCCACCTATCTCTTGACAAAAAGTCAAGTTTTAACATCTTTATGTGCCACTCCTAGAATACTACATGTTGTAGTTAGCAATTTAATTTGTTCTTTCCAGAACAACACAAAATGGAATTGTATAGTAGAACAATTCTTCAAATTATAAGAGACGCCTCTTTTAAATCAAACTTAACCTAAAACTAATAAAATTTACAAATATGCACATTGTATAATATTTCAATGGGTTTTTCTTTAAAAGTAAATATCTGACTATGTTTTTGCCCCAGATGCAAGTGCTAGACTGCCAATAGTCAAGGTTTGTAGTGAGATTTTCAGATTTGAAGGAGAACAAACTAATTCAAGCACAAATGAACACAACTTTCTATCAATTGAAGCAAAGATCAATGTTTGGCTGTAAACAAAGATTTGACAAAATAGTGTCAACATATGTCAACTATTGGCAATTAAAGACCAATATTCTACATCAAAGGTAATGATTAAATGGATGAACATCACATGATTGCACGAAGGAAATAGTTAAATTGCATTCCAACCTACAATTTAAATAGACAATTTGCCAATACAAAGTTTGACTTAAAACGATATACTTTTGATTTACTTTAGGAAATTACAAACATTGATTTAACAATCACTAAATAGTAAATTATAGTTGAACAACTTTTGCGGCATAATCTTAACATCGACTATTCACTACACAAAAAATACAATGATTTGACTTCCGCATTCAATTGACAATCTTTGTAGATAAGTCTGGCATTACTTCCCCTTGTAGATTTGATGAGCACACGGTGATCCTGAGGGAGGGGGGAGGAGGCGGTGAATCAGTATCTGACAATCTTTTACATAGGCTCCAACCTACTAGAGACTCCAATCTCCACTTGACAGAAATATAGGCTCCAACCTGTTGGAGGTTTCAACCCCCACACAAACTAAGCTCCAACCCAGAAAGAGGCTCCAACCTCTATTTGAAAGGCTCCAACCTATTGGAGGCTCCAACCTCCACACAAACTGAGCTCCAACCTCTAACTCAACAAAGTCTTGGTCTTCTTGAAATTAAATCTTCTTCAAAATCTGATCTCAAATCTGCTCTTTATCTGTTCTCAAATTTGCCGTTTGTCTGTTCTTAAAATTCTGCCTTAAAATCTCTCATGAATCTGCTCATAAATCTCTCATTATCCTGCTCAAAACTGCTATATAAGTCTGCTCAAAGTCTGCAATAAAATTGATGTGATGAATGCTCTTTATGACTGCTCCAAAATGATGTATTGATTGCACCTAGGTCTGCTCCAAATTCTGACTGAAACCTACTCCAAATCAGGCATAATTTTTGCTACAAATCTGCAATGAATTCTTCACGAGTATTTGCACATGTTCTTCATATACATCTGCAATTATTCTTCATAAGTATTTGCAGATATTCTTCGTATACCTCTGCATTTATTCTTTAAACAATGGCTGCATATATTCTTCAATACAGATCTGAAAGACTTCATAATTTTGAATTTTCTGCTCTTAGCTCTGCTTTTAATTGAACTGATATTTCATTATGATTCGACTTGTTATTTTCCTTCCCCATCATCTCCTTTTATATACCCAAAAGGTGCGACTTATTGAAGGAGGTCGGTCTCTAAATAAAACAAAACATTTTAATTTAACCTTCAAATCTCCTATTAGAGGGAGGTTGGCCAGCACATAAATAAAGCATAATTAATCTTTGACTTGGGTGCCATTCATGAGGTTGGCCCAAAATACTTATGGAATTTAAAGCATATTATGGATATAGTCGGCCAGCATATGAAACACCAATATGAAGTGTTGATTATATCCTTAACATAGGTGTTTAATTGTGTTTATATCTGCCTGTGTCTTCGGTGCTAAAACATGGGAGGATTCATTCATAATAATTAATATTATTAAAGTTAAATTGGATTAACTTTAATAATATAAATTAAATCATTAAGTCCCCGATAAATACCAATATCAACTCATGGGAGTAATCATCCATCAACTTTCTAGATATAGGCGTGATAGTAGTTGACCATACCATGACTTACTATGAATAGTAAGTATGAGCAACACATCCAAGTGACTTACTAAAAATAGTAAGTGTGGGTCAAAGTGTCCTGAATGGCCTCTAGAAGGAACACCACAAATAAACTGGGACTTTGAGCTGAAGAGTACAAAAATAAGCACCAAAAAGCCTGTTGAAGAGCCATAGATCACCCTCAAAGGGCCCCCTAAACACCATGTTAGCTAACCACTACATCTATTGACTACCTAGGAAAAAGGGACATTACAATATATATATATATATATAGTTGAACCCAAGTGTATCAAACAAAGCTGAACCAACAAGATATATTATGTCCAAGAATGGGCAATAATGGGCTACTAATCTTAGTACTTGGTGTGAAGTAACAATCAATATAGGTGACATAGGCCTCTGAATTTCAACATATATTTGATATTGCACATTATAGATATGAGCAATTAAAGACTAGTTGATTTGGATTTTAGGGACAATTGTATGGATAAAATATTCTGTTGCTAAATCTATAAATTATGTGATGGAAACTTGTTGTGCCCAATCAAATTTTTTTGCTTCATTAAGGCATATTGTAAAGAGTAAAAAGTCTTGTAAAAAATTGTCGTCAAAAGTCAATTTCTAAAAATAGAAAGTTTCTATTTTTAGAAAGTTTCTAAAAATAGACTTGAGTAAGGGTTTTCGGGGTTTGTCGTCAAATGGATGTTAGCAAAACTTTCTAAAAATAGAATCCTTGTTTGGAGGGTTCTAACTGATTATGATTGGTCGAAAATACTTCCTAATTAGGCTGGTCTAGTCATAATCGTCAAAAGGTCAAGATTTCTCTGAT
>VDFB02016713.1:0-12794 GCA_007258455.2 Sequoia sempervirens | reverse complement strand
TCAAGGCCTCTCGGAAGATTTGAGTTTGTTAGAGGTTGCTGCAATTAAAGAGGTTGAGGAATGGGAGTTAAGAGAAGAACTTTTTTGGAAACAGAAGTCCCGTATTGAATGGCTTCAGGCTGGTGATAGGAACACTTCTTTCTTCCATAACTCTGTTAAGGATCGGAGGCAAGGTAATGCTATTTCTTCCCTCTTGCTTCCTGATGGAGAAATTTTGTTCTCTTCCATTTCTATATCTGCTGAATGCATTCGGTATTTTTCTGCCTTATTCTCTGAGGATTCACCTCCTGCGGAGGAGGATGAAGCAAAGATTTTAGACTGTATCCCACAGTTGGTGTCTAATGAAATGAATGAATCGTTGCTCTCCCCTATTTCCTTGTTGGAGATTGAGAATGTTGTGTTCCAGATGAAGAAAGGAAAAGCCCCTGGGCCTGATGGATTTCCTCTCGAGTTTTTTCAGGAGTTCTAGGAAGTAGTTAAATTGGACCTCTTAGAGGTTGTTCAAGAATCCTTTAAGCATAAACAAATGTTGAAGTCTCCGAATGCTACTTTTTTAGCTCTTATCCCAAAGAGGGAGGGGGAAAATTATCTAGATCTTTTTAGGCCGATTGCTTTATGTAATGTGGTGTATAAAATTATTACTAAGTTGATTGCGGAAAGGTTGAAACCTTGGCTTGGTGGGTTAATCTCTGAGGAGCGGGGAGGTTTTGTTGCTGGCAGGCAGATCATGGATGGGGTTGTTATTGTGGCTGAGACCATCCATTCTATGGAATCCTCAAAAGAAAAGTCGATGTTTATCGAGTTGGACATGGCCAAAGCGTATGATCGTGTTAAGTGGAGCTTTCTCTTCAAAATTTTGGAGCTTTTGGTTTTGCGGAGGGTTGGATTAATTGGGTAAGGAGTTGTGTCACTTCTTCTTCCTTTTCGGTGCTTATTAATGGTGAGCCCACTTGTCTATTTGGTGCTTCTAGAGGCCTCAGGCAAGGTGATCCCCTGTCTCCCTACTTATTCATCCTTCTTGCGGAGGGCCTGGGAAGGCTCATTCGTGCTCAAGTTGCTAGTGGATCGCTTCAGGGCTGGATTTGGGGAAATGGCATTCCCCCTCAGTCTCATCTTTAGTTTGTTGATGATACTGCCTTGATGGGTAGGGCTAAGGTAGAGGAGGCTCTCCACTGGCGCAATGTGTTGGACAGTTACTTGGTGGCTTCTGGGCAGTGCATTAATGAGGGGAAGTCCTTCATTTATTTCTTCCATACTCCTAAGGTTATTCAAAGGAGAATTGCTGGTATTCTCCACTTCCAGATTGGCTCGCTTCCGTTCTCCTATCTAGGTATCCCTCTTGCCATTCGTTCTCTCCCCAAAAGGTTTTGGCAAGAGACTCTTGACAAGTTTCAAATATTGGTCAGTCATTGGACTTGTAGGTGGCTTTCTTCAGCAGGTAGAATGACTCTTCTAAAATCGGTGGTCCAGGCTCTCCCTCTTTATAGATGCTTTGTTCTGTCCGCTCCTTCAAGTTTTGTTAAAGATTTTGAGAAATTGTCTCATCAGTTTCTATGGGCTGGAAATCTTCTCCATAGAAAATGGAATTTGGTGAGGTGGGATGTTGTTTGTAGGCCAAAGCAGGAGGGGGGTCTTGGTCTACGTCAATCAGATTTGAATGGGCAGGCCTTGGCTACTAAGTTGTATTGGCGATGGTGCTCACAACAACACTTGTTGTGGGCTAAGATTCTGACCTTCAAATATTTGGGAGCAGTGGAAAGTAGGGAGGTGGTTAGATTCAGCATGGAGGGTAAAGGTTCTATGATCTGGAGTACCCTTAAATGGGGTGCCAAGCTGGTTAAGCATGGTCTTTTTTGGATTTGCAATGGGGGTCGAGATGCTCTCTTTTGGCATGACTCCTGGGATGGACATCCACCCATTGTTTCTTCTCATCCCCACCTACATGATCTGTGCCAGGTTTTCGAGGTGGCGGGTTGGTGTCATGTGGCTGACTTCAAATCGCAAAATTATTTGGGTCAGATTTCAGTGGCCAAATGGAAGGACCGCTTGGATTGGCCTCATGGTGGTGTGGAGGAAGATCGTCAGGAGCTTGCTAAGATTTTATCTAGTCGTGTCTGCAACTCTCTCTAGGGAAGTGATGTGCTTGCTTGGGGTCCTGATTTGAAAGGAAAATTTTCGGTGGCCTCAGGTTATCAGGTTTTGGATAAACAGGTTTTTGGGAGCTCCCAGGTTACTTGGTGGAAGCATGTTTGGAATAAATTTTCTTGGCCCAAGTGTAATTTTTTCTCTTGGCTAGTGGTCCAAGGTAAGTGTCTTACTTGGGACAATCTTTGGAAACGTGGATTCCAGGGCCCTTCCATGTAATACCCCTCCATGTCGGTTGTTCTGAACTTTTGTGTGAGTATATGTGTGTGCTTCATTGGTTACTATGTTATTTGATTATGTGGAAAATATAATATGTTAGTAATCATGTTTAAATAATTAATTAAATTATAAGTGATTTGCAAAGTTATTTAAAATATGATTAGAAATTAAAATCATAATCAATTAAGTTAAATCAAATGATCTAGAACAAATGATCAAATTAAACTAATTTGTTAAAAGCACAAGTGATATTATTAGATAAATTGATTTAATAATAATAATGAAAAAAATAATCTTGAAAAGAAAATAATAAAAAGGAAGGCAATTGGAAAATGGAAAGTGAATAGTTTATTAATTAATAAATCATGATAAGTTTTTGGGAAGAGGAAATGGCAAGAAAAGCTGGAAGAACGCTTTAGCTTCTGCTGTCTCATCATCTTCCAGGTAGTCATTTCATAACTTAGAATTCAGAGTCATCTGGGGGGGGGATGATCCTGGATCATCTGACAAGCTATGAGATGTTTGTATAAGAATGTTAGGATTAAAAGAAGAATGGATCAGTTATATGGAGGGGGCTGCCACTGCTACAAAAATGTGCTCGAGCTTTACAGCTCCACCAAAAGATGAAGAAAGGCATAAAACGGATCACTTCTCTCTGTCTTAAGTTCGAGGGGCATGTACAAGTTTAACAGTCATGGAACAATGGGGATTTCCAATATGGCCAAGGTAAAAGACCATGCCCAACTCTTAAGAGGAAAGATTGCGAATAGGTAAGACACCAACCATATCATATTGTTATAGAATGCTTAATGTATATAGCCATGTACGAGTACTGATGTGGATATTTTCTCTTAGAAAATCTCAATTATATGAATGTCTGTATTTACCACCTCGGCTGCTCATTAATCTTGATTTTGTTAATTGCAAATCCTCTGCCATATTTAATTTTCTTCTTTCCCTTTTCGTGCCATAATCTGGATGAAGCGTTGTTGTCCATTATCCTCTTTCCTTTGAGGAATTTTGTCAAGCATTACACGTGCCCTCCCTCTATTTTTTAACATACTCTGGGACATTCTGTCAAACCATTCACAATTCTTGTCTCTGTCGCCTTAGTATGCACCTTGTTTCTTCTCTGCTTTCTCTTGACTATTGTTTAAAGACTGCATCATCTTCATCATCATCGTTACATGAGTGTACAATATTTAGTCTCCCTGTCTCAGTTTTGGTGCTTGAACATAATGGCTACTCACGTTTTTTTGCAACCGTAACCATCTCAAACGTGGGGAAAGCTTGGTTCGTGTGTCTTCTCTGATGCCGTCATTGAGCAGATTGTTCAAGTGAAGAAATTGAGAACCAATTAGCAGATTATTTAATTCTCTTGGTCTGCGCAATGTTTCAAGCCTTTTCCAGTTACCTCCGTTCAGTCGAAGCTGAGAGAAATTGATGTTATTGGATACAGCGTTTAGATGAGCTCCTTCGCATAGTTTGGTAATCTAAATTTATATTATCTCCTTGATACCTTTAGCAACCTATCATATCTGTAGTATTTGAAAATAGAATGTTGCAGAGGTTAAATAATCTCTCTGATCCCATTGTCGACCAGTCTCAGCTGCTGCACTTGAATATAATGGGAAGTTTAAAGCTTTAAATAATCTCTGGAAGCTCGCCTCTAATCTGAAATGCATCAGGTTCCAAAAATAGAAAAATTGTATATTAATTCTCCTTCTTTTAAGTCACGTTTTGTACCTTACCTTTCTCCTTCTCTTCAACCTTGCAGATAACATTTGAGAATTGATAAAAAATGCAAGTAGATAGCGATATTTCCAAATTCCAATATTCACTTTCTAATATACTTGGCGACCTGTCGCTGTTTCGCCTTTTAGAGTAGAGGTATTGTGCAGAATTAAATAGTCTCCCTGTTATCATTGGCTTTTCATCACAGCTGCAACTTTAGATTAGCAAAGGTGTAGTAAATTTATTAATCTCTTTGATTTCATAGATAACCTATCAGTGGTAGAGTGTATAGATTTAAATAAACTCTCTGATTCTGTTTGAAATCTGTCTCAGCCTTCTCACCTAGTCATAATGGGAAATTTAATAGTTTAAATAATCTCTCCAGTTTCATGAATTGATTAGTATGTGTATATGCTTCAGATGATAGTCACTGTTCCAGGATATTGCTGAGTTCGTTGTAGTTTTAAGTAGTGAAAAGATTAAGTTGAAGCGATAGTAGGGTTCATAGGCAGTGATCTAAGTATAGTATAGTCCTATAGTCATAATATATATATATATATATACATAGGTAATAATCTGGTAGAAGGCATTTCAAACAATAATCTGTTCTTCATAGATATATAAATAAATAACAAAATGTTCTCATTTCTCACTGTAGTTATATTGAAGTAAATATTGTATTCATGTTGTGTATGTAGAAATTGATGAAAATTGTTTTGTAACAAAGTAATTCCTTGATGAATAATGAGAAATTCAAATAGAAAGGAAGATAAATGAACTTAGTATATTTAGGTGTCGCTTTGGTAGTTCTTGGAATAAGTATCATTACAAAACCTTGAAACACTGTTTAACGAATCTAACTAAATAAGTTATGTGGTTAGGTTAAAAGAGTTATGTTAGTTATTAGAGAAGTTTCTTAAGTTGTTATAAGGTAGAAGAGTAAATTTGAGAATAATTAATATGGAAAATTAATTTATTTATAAGAGCCCCAAGGGAATATTGTTACTTTAGATATCTATTGTTGAGTAATTAGTCTTGAGGGAAGGAATAATGCTTGACAAGGTCATAATTATTGATAATTTCTTAATCAAAAGGTTTCGTTAAATGCTTGTATTTGATAAATTATTTTAAGGTGAATTTGTTGGGTTCTCAATTAATGGAATTAGAAACATTAAATTTTTAGAGGATTGCTCCAATAGTAATGGTTATGTGTGAGTAAAAGAGGTAATAGCTCTATTTATTTATTTGGAATATTTCTAAAGAAGTTAATTGATGAAATGTCTTTATATGTATATATGGATACCTATAGTGGTAGGATTTCTTCAGTTCGACTTAAATGATGCCTCAATAATGGAAGAGATAAGATATAAAGTAAGCTTTAAATGCTAGTAGAATGTTATCACTCTTTGTGGATTATCAAAAAAAGTAGTTTGTTAAATATAGTCTTTTAGGTGTGTAAGAAATTGATAGATTATTTAACTTAGAATACTTTGAGTATTGGTGAATACTTAGTATTTTATATGTGGAAGAAATGTCTTACTATTGAGTTGATTGTGTATATTTGGATAAATGTAGGGTTTATGTAAAACAGATGATTTTCTAAATGATGACTATCTCCTTATTCCCTTCTTCGTAAATTCTCTATAAGGATGCTTACTTGTTTCATGGTTGATTTGATGGTTTGAGCTGGTTGCTTTATATCAAGTTGATTATGTATTTTATTTTATTTTATCTGAGTTTTGTTTTTGGAGGGAGCTCTTTTGTGTCATAAGGTTGTGATTAGATTTTTTATCCTTCCGGATGGATAGAAAGTGTTTGTTTGTTTATTGTTGTTCATTAAGTGTATCCCCGTGTTTAATGGTTGTTATGATGAATTTTTTTTGATGTATCTCTTGAGTTGTTTGGTTTTCATAGGTGATTTTTATTTATTGAGTTCACATTTGATCAACGAATGAGTATGATGGATCCTTACTATTTCGGTCACCTGCTTGAGTCCTTTTGGTTGAGGAGATGTTTGTATGTTAAGTTTCTGTGTTGGGACCGTATTGCTTTATTTTACCTTATTTGTGGGTTGTCATTCTTTTGACTTCTAGAGGCTTGAGTTGATTGATAATTGATGTTCTCTCTCTTTATGGGCCCTTGATGTGGCAAGTGTTTTGGTTTCATGATTTTAAAAGGGTTGTACGGAATTTTGTTGAGACTTGGAAATTGTATTTATAGCGAGATGGGTAATGCCTCGCATGCTTCTCGGTTGTGATCTAATATTCTTATTTTTGATGGTACAACCCTTGGTTTTTATGTTGTTGGGTCTCTAGGAGAGTGGCTCCTAAGTAGGGGCAGCCCGTTAGGAAGGAGCTTCGGAATAACCCACAGTGAGTTAGTAGCTCAAGTGAAAACCTAATCAGGAAAATTAACCAGGAGGGTTGGGTAGTAATATCATTACAAGATTAATAAAATGGATGCCTCATCTTCATTAGTGCTTTCGCAGACTAATGGAAGGCTGAGAAGGCCGTGGTTGGCAAGGTCGTGACCTCGTCTTCACGAGAGGTCTACGGCTCCGCATGAGTCACCCTATGGACTGACGCCTCCAATTGGGAGGAAGAGCACAGGACAGCCATAGATGGGACCGGTGCCTCCAGTTGGGAGGAAGAGCACAGGACAACCCATGTAGGACTATGCGATGACACTCTCCCCTAGTTGCCCATGTGTTTTACTTATTGTGTTCCTCTGGAAGTAGGTTGTGGGAGTTGGTTTAGATTGTTGATATTCGGATTTATATTGATCTGTGATTATTGCCTTAATATATCTTGGTGTACTTGGTGGTCTTGTATGATCTCATTGATATTTGACTTATGACCTTGTACTCTTTTGGTACTGTGATATGATGTTATTGTGTTGTTTTGCAATTTGGAATTGTAGTATGTTTATTAATTTAGTTGATTTGGAAGTGTTTCATGATCATCCTTTGGTTACTTGTTATTGGTCATTGTTTTTATTTATGTGATGAGATTTATGATTTTAAGTTATCCTAATGACTCTTGGATATTGTGGATTATGTCTTTGTAATTCTTGAGTTTTATGATACTTTTGTATGATGTCAAGTCTTGTGGTTCCCTGTTTGAATGTTCTTGGTTGAGGACTCTTTCTTGTCAGCCCCTTTAGCACAGGGGGTGGGTCTTCGGACCCACATGGTCGGGTGGAATGTGTTAAGCACCCCATTGGGTCCCCAGTCGAGGATCGAGAGGTGCGGATTGGTGCGATTGCAGCGACTCCAGAGTTGTATCCGTCTTGGAGCCAGTTTTCATCTATTTATTTGTATCATGTTATCTTATGTATGGTTTCCATTTATGTTTGGAAACACTTTGTATCATTGTACCTCTAGAACATTGTACTGTAATGTAATGTTAACTCGGTGTGAATATTGGTCGTGGCAATTGTTATTCCATGTGTTAAGTTATTTATGCCTATGTTGTATTTATGTACTTAGATGGTTTCTTATCAATGATTATCATGTATGTGTGATATTTGTTAATGTTTATTTTGTTATGGATTATATCTTTGGATTTTATTCTTCATTGTTGTTGTGTGGATTTCAGTCTCGTAATGAATCCTCATGTACTCCAAGGGATGTATGTGTTAATGAATCTACTTAATTGAAATTTCATGTTATGATTTAATGTGTATTACATATATGTTATGTTTACTTTAAAAAAAAAAATGTGTGTAGTAATTATTGTTTAGTTGTCCTTTGGGGTTCGCACGGCGGGGCGTTACAACATTGGTATCAGATCATAGGTTCATACACTGGGCACTATGTGTGCTCACTATGTAACCTTGCGCTTAGACCCATGAGTCTTGAGTTTCATTTTTCTTTTGTCATTGTTGTGAATTTGAATTTCTTTCGTTTGATGGTGTCGGGTCGATGGTGCAGGAAACTGATGGGAAAGGATAGGACCCTCGGTGTAGTGCACAATGCATCGATATCCTTCCTGTCAGGGATGCTCTATGGACCCTTGAGTTTTAGTGTGATGTGTTTCTTGGTGATGTGTTTTGTGTGTGAATATGTCAAGTGTGTGTGGAATCTATGATTTTGTTCTCCTTGAGTGATGAATTATGTTTTCTTGAAATTGTGAAGGTGTAAAATTTTACCCTTTTTATTGATATTGATGTGAGATTTGGTGTTGCATAATGATTAAAATGGAGTTACTTGTGTGAAAATTATGAGTTTTAATGAAAATGTAAGGTTTTGTGGATAATTATTCTATGATTTTTAGCAGAATATAGTATCTTGAGGTCAAGATGCAACTTGAATTATTGGTACTAATGTGCAATGCTCTATGGTAGCTTTTGATTTATAGGAAGTGGGCTTCAGAAAGCATAGTGACGAAGGTAATGTAATTGTAATATGTAGGTATAGATACTTATAATGTCAAGTAGTAATTAATTTTGATACAGTATAGGAATTAGATTTATGGTTAGTATCCTTATACAAAAATTTCCTAACTAATAAGAAGCAAATTGTTTATGAGTTACTAGAATTGTTTTGACTATTTTGTATTGTTTAGTGGGAGGGACAGTGTGGTATCACTTGCTCGCAAGTGCCCTACTATGCTGGGATTTCCTCTCATGATGTATTTGTGATATATATGTATTGTGCACAACGTTTGTTTGCATGCAGGATTGCAAGAACTAAGTCTCGATTCCACCTGCATTGTCAGGACAGGGCGAGCATCATAAACACCCAATGGGATTGATGTGGAAAATAGGAACTGACAAGAAAGTTCCCCAACCTAGTTCGTCATCTGTCCTTGTGTTTGTCAAATTGGTTTGGTTGCAACCCTGCCACCACTTTTGTTTTGGTATCATTTCCTTATTTTTGGTTTGTTTAATTTTCGTTGTTTACTTGATGACGTTTAATTGATGTTTTAATTTATGGTGCTGATATGCTTTTGATTATTGATATTGTTGTGTTGCCATGTTTATGATTGAGCTTGACTTCCAGGAGTAAGTCAATTTTTAAGGGGGGGAGGATGTAATACCCCTCCATGTTGGTTGTTCTGAACTTTTGTGTGAGTATATGTGTGTGCTTCATTGGTTACTATGTTATTTGATTATGTGGAAAATATAATATGTTAGGAATCATGTTTAAATAATTAATTAAATTATAAGTGATTTGCAAAGTTATTTAAAATATGATTAGAAATTAAAATCATAATCAATTAAGTTAAATCAAATGATCTAGAACAAATGATCAAATTAAACTTATTTGTTAAAAGCACAAGTGATATTATTAGATAAATTGATTTAATAATAATAATGAACAAAATAATCTTGAAATGAAAATAATAAAAAGGAAGGCAATTGGAAAATGGAAAGTGAATAGTTTATTAATTAATAAATCATGATAAGTTTTTGGGAAGAGGAAATGGCAAGAAAAGATGGAAGAATGCTTTAGCTTCCGCTGTCTCATCATCTTCCAGGCAGTGATTTCATAACTTAGAATTCAGAGTCATCTTGGGGGGGGATGATCCTGGATCATCTGACAAGCTATGAGATGTTTGTATAGAATGTTAGGATTAAAAGAAGAATGGATCAGTTATGTGGAGGGGGCTGCCACTGTTACAAAGATGTGCTCGAGCTTTGCAGCTCCACCAAAAGATGAAGAAAGGCATAAAACGGATCACTTCTCTCTGTCTTAAGTTCAAGGGGCATGTGCAAGTTTAACAGTCATGGAACAATGGGGATTTCCAATATGGCCAATGTAAAATACCACCCCCAACTCTTAAGAGGAAAGATTGCGAATAGGTAAGATGCCAACCATATCATATTTTTATAGAATGCTTAATGTATATAGCCATGTACGAGTATTGATGTGGATATTTTCTCTTAGAAAATATCAAGTATATGAATGTCTGTATTTACCACCTCGGCTGCTCATTAATCTTGATTTTGTTAATTGCAAATCCTCTGCCATATTTAATTTTCTTCTTTCCCTTTCCGTGCCATAATCTGGATGAAGCGTTGTTGTCCATTATCCTCTTTCCTTTGAGGAATTTTGTCAAGCATTGCGCGTGCCCTCCCTCTATTTTTTAACATACTCTGGGACATTCTGTCAAACCATTCACAATTCTTGTCTCTGTCACCTTAGTATGTGCCTTGTTTCTTCTCTGCTTTCTCTTGACTGTCGTTTAAAGACTACATCATCTTCATCATCATCGTTACATGAGTGTACAATATTCAGTCTCCTTGTCTCAGTTTTGGCGCATGAACATAATGGCTACTCACATTTTTTTGCAACCATAACCATCTCAAACGTGGGGAAAGCTTGGTTCGTGTGTCTTATCTGATGCCGTCATTGAGCAGATTGTTCAAGTGAAGAAATTGAGAACCAATGAGTAGATTATTTAATTCTCTTGGTCTGCGCAGTCTTTCAAGCCTTTTCTAGTTACCTTCGTTCAGTCGAAGCTGAGATAAATTGATGTTATTGGATATAGCGTTTAGATGAGCTCCTTCACATAGTTTGGTAATCTAAATTTATATTATCTCCCTGATACCTTTGGCAACCTATCATATCTGTAGTATTTGAAAATAGAATGTTGCAGAGGTTAAATAATCTCTCTGATCCCATTGTCGACCAGTCTCAGCTGCTGCACTTGAATATAATGGGAAGTTTAAAGCTTTAAATAATCTCTGGAAGCTCGCCTCTAATCTGAAATGGATCAGGTTCCAAAAATAGAAAAATTGTATATTAATTCTCCTTCTTTTAAGTCACGTTTTGTACCTTACCTTTCTCCTTCTCTTCAGCCTTGCCGATAACATTTGAGAATTGATAAAAAAATGCAAGTAGATAGCGATATTTCCAAATTCCAATATTCACTTTCTAATATACTTGGCAACCTATCACTGTTTCACCTTTTAGAGTAGAGGTAGTGTGCAGAATTAAATAGGCTCCCTGTTATCATTGGCTTTTCATCACAGCTGCAACTTTAGATTAGCAAAGGTGTAGTAAATTTATTAATCTCTCTGATTTCATAGATAACCTATCAGTGGCAGAGTGTATAGATTTAAATAAACTCTCTGATTCTGTTTGAAATCTGTCTCAGCCTTCTCACCTGGTCATAATGGGAAATTTAATAGTTTAAATAATCTCTCCAGTTTCATGAATTGATTAGTATGTGTATATGCTTCAGATGATAGTCACTGTTCCAGGATATTGCTGAGTTCGTTGTAGTTATAAGTAGTGAAAAGATTAAGTTGAAGCGATAGTAGGGTTCATAGGCAGTGATCTAAGTGTAGTATAGTCCTATAGTCATAATATATATATATAGGTAATAATCTAGTAGAAGGCATTTCAAACAATAATCTGTTCTTCATAGATATATAAATAAATAACAAAATGTTCTCATTTCTCACTGTAGTTATATTGAAGTAAATATTGTATCCATGTTATGCATGTAGAAATTTGGATGAAATTTGTTTGCAACAAAGTACTCCCTGATGAATAATGATAATTCAATAGCAAGGAAGATAAATGAACCTCTAGTATATTTAGTGTCGCTATAGTTCTTGGAATATGACATTACAAAACCTTGAAAACATTGTTTAACCTAATCTAACTAAATAAGTTATGTGGTTAGGTTAAAGAGTTATGTTAGTTATTTGAGAAGTTCCTTAAGTTGTTATAAGGTAGAAGAGTAAATTTGAGAATAATTAATATGGAAAATTAATTTATTTATAAGAGCCCCAAGGGAATATTGTTACTTTAGATATCTATTGTGAGTAATTAGTCTTGAGGGAAGGAATAATGCTTGACAAGGTCATACTATTGATAATTACATTAATCAAAAGTTGGTTTCGCGAATTCTTGTATTTGTTAAATATTTTAAGGTAGAATTTGTTGGTTCTCAATTAATGTAATTAGAAACATTAAAATTGTTCAATAGTAATGGTTATGTGTGAGTAAAAGAGGTAATAGCTCTATTTATTTATTTGGAATATTTCTAAAGAAGTTAATTGATGAAATGTCTTTATATGTATATATGGATACCTATAGTGGTAGGATTTCTTCAGTTCGACTTAAATGATGCCTCAATAATGGAAGAGATAAGATATAAAGTAAGCTTTAAATGCTAGTAGAATGTTATCACTCTTTGTGGATTATCAAAAAAAGTAGTTTGTTAAATATAGTCTTTTAGGTGTGTAAGAAATTGATAGATTATTTAACTTAGAATACTTTGAGTATTGGTGAATACTTAGTATTTTATATGTGGAAGAAATGTCTTACTATTGAGTTGATTGTGTATATTTGGATAAATGTAGGGTTTATGTAAAATAGATGATTTTCTAAATGATGACTATCTCATTATTCCCTTCTTCGTAAATTCTCTATAAGGATGCTTACTTGTTTCATGGTTGATTTGATGGTTTGAGCCGGTTGCTTTGTATCAAGTTGATTATGTATTTTATTTTATTTTATCTGAGTTTTGTTTTTGGAGGGAGCTCTTTTGTGTCATAAGGTTGTGATTAGATTTTTGATCCTTGCGGATGGATAGAAAGTGTTTGTTTGTTTATTGTTGTTCATTAAGTGTATCCCCGTGTTTAATGGTTGTTATGATGAATTTATTTTGATGTATCTCTTGAGTTGTTTGGTTTTCATAGGTGATTTTTATTTATTGAGTTCACATTTGATCAACGAA
>VDFB02016712.1:0-23754 GCA_007258455.2 Sequoia sempervirens | reverse complement strand
TATGATATTTTTACCCATATTTTGGTTGTGTGACCCCATAGAATCCATCAAGACATGCATTTTTCATGTTGTGGTCCATATCGGCATACGTCTATCTAGGTCTCCTCGATCCATGTTTCCTGTGTGTTAACATATGTTTGCAGCAGGTGATCGAAAAGACTTGTTCATTGTTACAGTGATCGACATTCACCTGTAGGTTTCTATCGGCATGAATTTCACATGGTTTCGGTGACTGAGGAGGAACCTATTGGCAGGAGTTTGGTCGTCGGGATAGTGTCTCATCGATTTTGAATTGTCTTCCCGACTAATGCATGTGGAGGTTCATCGGCGAGAGCTTGGCGATATCGTAATGTGATCTCGGCGAGGTTGTTATGTCTTGTCGACACGGGGTTTTCGTCAGCATGTTCTCGAGGAGAGTCTTACCAAACAACACATGGATGGTTTCTTCGACCAAACATATTGCTTCCGGTGTGAGGTCATAGCGAATATACATTGTCACACCGACCGGTGGCGGGAGGATGCATAATGGTAAGAGTTGAGACTTTCAAAGTAATGTCTCGGTGAGTGACCTTCGGTCTCGCCGATAACACAATGAGGACTTTGTCAGGATGAAAATTGGATTGTCTCAGCGACACACAAGATGGATAAAGTCTTTGGGTAAAACAAAGTGCACTCTATATGAGGTCTCCCCGATGTCGATATGTTACGGCGACCCACATAAGATAAAATAATACATCGGCGAGAGAACCAATTTGTCACAGTGACTCATGATGAATGAAGATTTTTGGTAAAGCAAAGTCTAATCTGTGAGATGTCTCTCTGATATCTCAAGGTTATAGCGAAACGGATGAAGCAAGGATGCACGTTTCGGTAAGAAAATTTCTTATGTCTCAGTGACTGGGAGATGGTGTTTGGGGTGACTCTCGGTATAATGAAGCATTATCTATATGATGTTTCCCTGACTCCATGAGGTCACAGCAAAACACATTGGGACAGGAGGATTTTCTTTGGTTTCGGCATAACAAACAAAATGCTATAGCGACATGCAAGAGGCAAAAGGATGCATATCGATGGAACATAACGAGATCAAAACTAGGAAATAACGCGCTCGCGTTATAACACGAGCGCGTTATATTTTTCTTTGGGAATCCTTGAGCCTTAGCATTGGTAGTTGCCTTGGAATACCAACCCAGAGGCTTGGAGGGCATTCCCAATGACCAGAGACGTGTTTTTGCAAATTCTATATTTTTTTCACATAATCGGGTTCGTGCTCACCATCAAGATTGCATCACAGTTCAATATTGTAAGAAACAAACACATGGGTGATGTTAGGTTCTCTCTTAGCTATCCAATGATGTAATTTTTACACTTTTGAACAATGTTAAGCCTTTCATCCATAATTTCTTTTGTTTGTATGTCTCTTTTTGCCAAAAGCGGTGTTTGAATTTTTTTTTGTTATAAATTAACCGTTCATCAAAATTTCAAATGAGAATTACATTTTAGAAACTAAGACTCCTATTCTACATTTTTTTAAAAAAATTAAAAAAAAAATCAATTACCTTCAAAAAAATTTAAGGGGAGCACGGCCAAAATTCTGCTTTTTAGGAAGTGCCCACTTAGAAAATTAGTAAAAAATCAAATATTCATTAAAAAATTATTAGAAAAATCATGCATCAACTAGATACTATTAGATAACTTTTGACTGTAGTGATTTTAAAAATACTACAAAAAAGTTTATTGTGCTCAGGTCGTACAAGAGTTGCTATGTTATGTTTTCTGACAAAAATAGCACCATTTTGTGTACGTCCCTCTTTTGAACCCCTTAATCTCAACCATTTTCAAAATAAATTAGTAGTTTAGAAAGTAGACTCAGAGCACTTTGATCCTTGTTCTTCTTCCATCTCAAAATTTTGAGTGTAACTATCCTCAATTTCATGTCCAAGGTCAGTATTTCCTGATTTTAGAAAAAAAGTGGCCACTTAAGCCCCCTTTTTGGGAACCATCTTGGTGCACTTACCCTTGCCTTAATTATTATTATTTTTTATTTTATTTTATGGTTTTATGAATTTTCTCTATAAAGACATTACTATCTTAGTTATCACTTTAATATATCAAACAATTTAATTACTACCTTTTGATCGCTACTCCTTAAGTACACCAATTGCTGCCTTGGTCTGGGTCTGATCGCTGCATGATACTTATAATATTTGTTGGGCCTTTATTAACCATATATTCATCGTTGCTCATTCTTATATTCCATTTAAGGTTACATACCTGGGTATTCATCGATGCTCCTTAAGTACACCAATCACTACCTTGGTCAGGGTCTAATCGATGCATGATACTTGTAATATTTGTTGCCTTTATTAACCATATATTCATTGTTGCTCATTCTTATATTCCATAAGGTTACATACTTGGGTATTCATCACTGCTTTAAATATAGGGGGGGGGGAAGGAGGGTTTCGTTCACCCAACTTTCCCCATATATCAATGGGTCTGAGTGTCAGCAAGATAGTCCCATCCCTCACTTACAATTTATTTATTTATTTGTAGAGTCAATTGTCAAACTTAGGCCTTATCGATGAGTAAACAAATGATATTTTTTGTGGTGGGACAAAGTAGGGGAAGATGAGTGTGATATCCATTTTGGTAATTAGACTAAGCATTAAGGATGGCACTTTTTTTTTCAAATTTATTTTTTGGATTAAGTATTAATAATAAGGGATAGCTTCTCTTTCAATATGAGTTCTTTGACAGTTATAAATGAAAGCCTTTTTTACTAAATGTCAAGGATGAGTGGTATCCATTCTATTAACTTTGTTGGTGTATGATCTTGAAGTCATTTTTTATAGTATTAGGGAAAGGTATGATATCAACCTCATCTTTCATTTAATGTTAGCTCAAAGCACTTGAAAAGACAAGAGTATCCATTGTGCCAAATTCACCTTGCCTCATCCCTTATGGTATCAAATTTTTAATGCACTCAATAAGGCAAGGTTATCCACTTTGCCAATATAATGTCCCCTATCTTGATTTGCCCTAGAATTTGGCTATTGATCACAAACTGCAACAAATTAGGGTTAGGGTGTCATCTTATTAAATAAATATCTCTTTAATGATGTAATCTTGGATCAGAATCATACATTCACCATACATGAACAATATATGCAAATATGCTTGTTAGGGCTAGACAATTGCATCACATCTAAAGGTTATCAACAATGTAAACATATTAAGAAATGGGGAGAAGGGACATGATGGGTTTTCCTGAAGCCTTATGCCAAGCCTAAGAGGGTGTATACCATATCCCTCCCCCTTGGCAACTTGTACTTGCTTTTCCCATCAATGTCTTAGCCCCTAAATACACTTGCCATCTTGTGGGATTGGGCAGAGGTTGCAAGTGGGCTTTCTAGGCTCCTACCACTTCACCCTTGGCCCTTCATTCTTGAGGAATTAGGCAGAGGTCACAAGTGGGATTTTGGCCCCTACCACTTCACCCCTAGCCCTTCCCACAAGGTGGGTTTCAAACACTCAACATAATTATGATTCAATCATAAGAAATCCTTCTTTATTAACTTATAAGCAATATGCATATGTAGGTAAACAATTACTTGCAGAAATTACATATTTAATATTCCTTTATTATGCATGATCATGGCTATATAGATGTGAGATAATAAATAGCATAAATACACCTGAGTATATTGAGATATCCGACAATAACAACCTGTTGTGATACATGGGTTTGCGTCTCTTTGTCTTTTTGATTTGTATGTCCTTTTCCTTTATCGATCTATTCTTAACACTCAGGAGATATCATTCTAGTGTGAATTAAACACATAGGAATCTATTAAATCCATATTCATATTAAAAGGAAACATAACTTATAAGGCTCAATAATTGTTGCAAGCATCATTATTGCAAAATCGTAATATAATTACAATTGCAAGCATCATTATACACACACCTAGTAGTATAAATTGACTATACACCTATTTACATGTTCATAATATTAGATAACAAATACTTCCCTGTGCCTGCCAATTACTTCCAATATCGGATGGTTGTTGTTTGTTGACTGCAAATTATATATACATGTAAGATTTGATCTCCTTCTCATTCAGTACTTATTCCAATTCATTGGTCTACATATTTCTCCTTTTAGATCTGTATATTTCTCTTTTTAGATCTATTGATGTAAAAATTTCTTTTCTTTCTTCCATTTTATATTTTCCCCTTGTAAATGACGCGACTTCCTTTTTATACCTTCCCTTTGAGAGGACAAGTCATATCCCTTCATAAATAGGACCCATGCCAAGAGTCATGTCCTTTCCCCAATATAACACTGCCTTAATTATTATTATTTTATTATTTATTTTATGGTCTTATGAATTTGCTCTATAAAGACATCATTGTCTTAGTTATCACTTTAATATATCAAACGATTTAATTACTACCTTTTGATCGTTGCTCCTTAAGTACACCAATTGCTACCTTGGTCTGGGTTTGATCGCTGCATGATACTTATAATATTTGTTGCATTTATTAACCATATATTCATCATTGCTCATTCTTATATTCCATAAGGTTACATACCTGGGTATTCATTGCTGCTCCTTAAGTACACCAATCACCGCCTTGGTCTGGGTCTGATCGATGCATGATACTTATAATATTCGATGACTTTATTAATCATATATTCATCGTTGCTCATTCTTATATTCTATATGGTTACATACCTGGGTATTCATTACTACTTTAAATATAGGTTTGGGCGATCACATTTATTTTTAGCAATCCAGTTTAATATATATATATAATTTTATGTTTTTATGTTAATATATATACTTAATATTATATTATAATTGGACGTTATTACTCCTCTTGACATATCCTGTTTAGTACTAAATTTATTTTCATATCTTGGGAAGGTGTTGGTTTATTTTGCCTAGTTCCTTTAAACAATATCAATTTATCCCCAAGTTTGAAGGGAGGGAATGATCTTGGGATTTGTAGGTTATGGACCCATAATGTAACTTAGCATAGGCTCATGTAGCTTGATTTGTGTCAAGTTTTTTGAATGTCGAGCTACTTCAAGAAAAAGTTCAAGAGAAAAGACCCTTAGATGAAATGATATATTCTAGATATTACATATAGGAGTAATTTTGGTCCGCAAGGTAAAGCTCACTAGATCCATTTCATAGGTTACAAAGTGGTATGGACTTGATTGCTCCAGTTACTCTTGTTAGAATAATTGTGTTGTTGCCTTGGGAAATCTTTTGATAATTTTTATTGCTTGATTACTTGATGAGTGATGATTGCTTGATTCCTTGAGGGATAGACGAGTGATGAGTGCTTATTGAAGGTTAATGAATTGATTCATCCCTTATATTCATTTCTTGAAGGAATCACCATCCTTCATAATTACCCTTGATAAAAATACTTTACTCCCAAGTTTATTGTTAGACTTATTTCGTATTGATAGTTTCTTTACATGGAGGTGGTTTCCCCTTTTTACCTTATTGTTGAGGGAGTCATAGTCTTTCATATTTGAAGGGCCACAAATTTTCTAATCTCATTCTCTTGTAAAATTACTTAATGTTTTATTCTCAATTGGATTCTTTAAATGGTAATATGGATAAAATTCTCTCCCTTATTATATCACAGGTTTGAGGGAGTCACACCTCTTCGCTTCAAATAGTTACAACTCTTCATTATTGCATTTGGATACTAATTCAATTTTAGATAAGTTAATTTGTTAGGGCTTCTCACTCTAGAAGCATTTTGACATAGATTCCTATATATCAAATGGTTATTGTTTGTTGATTACAAATTATATATATGTAATACTTGATCTCCTTCTCATTCAATACTTATTCCAATTCATTAGTCTACATATTTCTCCTTTTAGATCTGTATATTTCTCTTTTTAGATCTGTTGATGTAAATATTTCTTTTCTTTCTTCCATTCTATACTTTCCTCTTGCAAATGATGTGAATTCCTTTCTATACCTTCCCTTTGAGAGGACAAGTCACATCCCTTCATAAATAGGACCCTTACCAAGAGTCATGTCCTTTCCCCAATAGAACACTGCCTTTATTATTATTATTTTGTTATTTATTTTATGGTCTTATGAATCTGCTCTATAAAGGCATCATTGTCTTAGTTATCACTTTAATATATCAAATGATTTAATTATTGCCTTTTGATCACTGCCTCATAAAATACACCATTCGCTTCCTTGGTCTGGGTCTGATTGTTGCCTGATTAACTATATATTCATCGTTTCTCATTCTTATATTCCATAAGATTGCATACTTGGGTATTCATCGCTGCTTTAAATATAGGCTTGGGTGATCATGTACTTATTTTTAACAATCTGCTTTAATATATATATAATTTTATGTTAATATATATTTAATATTATATTATAATAATTATAATAATATTAAATTATTGACATTTATAATTATATTATATTGTTATTTACTTTATTTAATTTATTTATTTGCATTTTAATGCTTAATTATTTTAGTGTCTATTTGGGGGACATGACAACCAAATTCAACTAAGAAATAATCACAACTATATCCCTTATAATGCCAGTCAATACACTCAAAAAAATTATTTGTTAGCCAAGCAACTTTAACAATAAAAAAAACTATTCCCACCCAAACTCATAAATATTTGCATTCTCATACCCTTATAATCCACCTCTAGTAGTCAAAAAGGGGAAAATATCAAATAAAAAAGGGACTTAATAAAAAAATAAAAGGGAACACTCGAGGCATCCAAGAGAGAGCCCACACATATATGGGTAGTAGCTTTCTCATTGAACATGTCCCCATTGTTAGACCAATATTTTTTTAGCGACACAAACTATCTTACACCTAGGTGAAAGTTTAGTTATGTTGCACATTGGGCCAACAAAATAGTTATGGGTAAAATAGGTTCATAAAAAATTACTTGGTACTTATATGACATAAAACTCAACTGAAACTATGAAACTATTAAATTGATATAATTTGATATTTATAATTAACTAGCTTGAATCTATATGGTAAGACAAACACTTTTAGGTGAATGAGTTTCAACCAATTTTTTCATTTGAAACTATTTTTGTGGTAGCACACACACACACACACACACTCTTACCAAAACATTTTTAGGTGAATGAGTTTCAACCAATTTTTTTCATTTGAAACTATTTTTGTGGTAGCACACACACACACTCTTACCAAAACATTTTTAGGTGAATGAGTTTCAACCAATTTTTTTCATTTGAAACTATTTTTGTGGTAGCACACACACACACACACACAAACACACACACACACACACATATACACACACACTAGAGGAGAGAATTCTCTCCTAAATTATATATTTTTTTATGATAAGTTTTTTAAACAAAAGGTTACATCTCATTAATATTATGAAAATTTGAAGAAATTTGAATTTAAACATTATTTAAAAATTATTCTTTTAAGTTTTATTTATTCATTTTCCATGCACTAGATATTCAAGTTAGTTAAATGGAAAAAATCAAAGAAAAAAATTACTCTATTTTTTGTTACATCCCATTGACATCAATTTTTCAAAAAATAGCAATTAAATTATTCTCTTAAATTTAAAATATATATATCAAATTAGTTTTTAAAATATTAAAAAAATCATAAATATAAACTATACTAAGAGTGACACATTTCATTAATTTACATATTCAAACCATATTTGTCACTTTTAGGTGCTCAAAGTTGATAAAATATGTGTTGACCATTTCCTTTATAAAAGTGGGACATAATTTTGAACTTTCACACACCTAATAATTTTCACACACTTTTCTAATTACTCAATCCTAGCCATCAAATCAATTAGACTAATCCTAGCCACCCATGTCTAATTACCTTCAATCCAAACTCATACCAACTTTTAATCCTCACCATCAATCTACTCAAGCCAATCTTAACTATTCATCTACCAACCTGCATTTAATTCTCTTCCCTATCAATTTAAACTTAAAAATCCTCTCATGAAATCCTAGCCCTCCATTCCTCTCCACTCAACTCTATTAATCCATGCCAACCCCAATAATTTCCATATGAGAAAACATGCAAGTATATGTTTTCATATTTGAGATCTAAAGTACAACTCAACATACCACTGCAAAATCAATACATCACTTTGAAGCCATCAATACCCAATTCAATTGCAATATCATAAAAGCATAAAAAACAAAGGATAACACATGACCATTTTAAGAAAATAGAACAACAAAATCATTAAATAGCCACCCATAAGCTCTAATTTATGATGGTGTAGGGAGGATTGAAGATGGACAAACCCTTCATCTCTTATCAATGTCTTTCACAATCTCCTAATACAAACAATTTGAAATTTAGATAAAAGATAGACTTCTATTATCTTATTCTCTTCGAAATGAAAACCCCCAAATCATTCTATAAATCTGAGCTTTGCTTGCTTAAAATTCATCGTGTCCCCCATTCTACTGTAATTATGAAAGAAAGAAAAACAAACAAAATAAGATATCATTACCCCCCTCTTCTAATGATGTTTTCCATCACAGTTCCAGAACTTTCTTCCATGCAGGACGAGAGGAGATATCCTCCCACCATGCATTCACATGTTTCCTGTCTCTGATCAGATACTCCTTCCCTATTTTATTCACCACACAGTAAGTAAACGGAAGATGGCTGAGATCTGCCAGGCTGAAGAAATCCCCAGCCAGATATTTAGACCTGGAAAGCCTGTCTTCATAAACATCCAACACCTTGGCCAATTTGGGCTCATCCCTCTCAACAGCCTCCAAATCCACAGGAAGTCCCTCTTTTGGAGCAAAATACAAATTACCCACCAACGTATATATTGGCTCTGCATAATTCTGGGCTTCCACTTCCAGCCATTGTTCTACCAGTGCTCTTTCTTCAAGAGTTTTCCCCAACAGTGGAGTCCCTTGTCCTTCATACTTCATTGCATAATATCTTATGATCGCCCTCGATTCTATAACAAATCGCAGAATAAGCAACACAACATTTATGTCTACATGTATTTACTATTTAACTAAAATAAAATAGTTTTGAATTAACATAAAATAAATGATATCAAGTCTTGAAAATTCATATTGATTATTGCTAGATGATTTTTGAATTTGATTGTGTAAGAATTTTTGCATCAACGTTTCAAATCACACTCTGTGATCCATCATCAACGTTTCGGATCACACTCCGTAGTCCATTTTTATTGAGCTCTCAGCTATCCTGATCACTGATCATAGAATGTGATCTGAAACATTGATGCAAAAATTCTCACACAATAGAATCTATAAATCATCTAGCAATAACATAAAATAACTTTTGAATAAATAAAATAGTTCAAAATTGATATTTTTCAAACATTATCCAAATTGATATCATTCAAACATTGTTTTAGATAGATGTATTTAATATATCTATACTAATTATCAATCTCTACTTTGAACAGATCCAAATTATTACCAAAGAGAGTGAGACCCCATCTCGAACCGCTGGCACTTTTGCAAAAGGCTGCAATAATCAGTAAGAATTGGGTACTTCACAAACACTTCTCAATTCATTTATCTTAACGATAACAATGATAACAGAGTTATGTATATATACCTGCAATGCAAGATATTCAGGCGTCTTGTGGGCACCATTGCTCATGTCCACATCAACAATCTCAAAGTCTATATCTTTCTCCACCAGACAAGCCAATACTCTTCTTGTGCATGAAGCAAAAGAAGGTCCATACACCTTCACCACCATTTTCCTTAATCTTCAATAGAAATTAGTTATAGCAGTCTTGTCCCAATATTGCATACAAATCAGTAATATACAGCTTGCGCTCTGGATACATATGAGAATTGGGATTCATATATATATAAATCTGAGGGCACCATGTTTTATTCTCTTTTTTCTTGGGCTAAATTCAATGTATTCTTGATCGATTACCTACCGTCCAATGTTCTGAGTGGTGAGGAGAAGTCCACATTGCCTGCCGAAATCAAATATTTAAATTCAGCCTTCTCACGCCTGAATAGCTTGACCACCGGAATGTAGGCTGCAAAAATCTGCGGTGATTGATATTTGATATTTTCTCCACCACTATAGTCCATGCATTTATTTACCTGATGACTCATTCAAATCTATCTTCTCACAGGTCCTTTCAATTCATATATGTCATTATTTTCCTTCCCGGTTATTACTGCAGCTTCAGGAATATTTTTACTGCAATTTGTCTCATTTTCACCGGATGTTGTTTGCAAGTCTAAAACCATTCAAAATGAAATCTTCCGAGATACAAAAATATAAAATCTTCAAGCAATAAAAAACAAATCTTACAAAATCAAATCTTCCAACTATAAAATGTCAAATCAATGCTAAAATATCTAAATCGGATTACATCCTATCTCCAAATCAAATCAGATTTTCAGTGGGCGATCAAATCTGCACAAATCTTGTCTACAGCACAAAATCCAAAATCTTATAAATAGATTGATTTGGCAGATGTAGAGAGATAGATTGTATCAGCAGATGCAGGGCTTAAATTTGATGGCCGTATGACCGTATTTAGAGATTTTTGCCGTAAAATACAATCAAAATTTTAAGAAGATTGTATCAGTTGAAAGGAGAGATTTTGGATAGACTGTCAAAATTTACATAGACTTATAATGACATATATATTTGATCTATATATAATTTACTTACACTAAGGTATATCATAATATTTTAAGGGCACCGTTGAATAGATAACCGTCATTAAAAAATTTGTTGACAGGCAAGGTCGACCGTCAAATTTAAGCCCTGAGCAGATGTAGAGAGATTGGTTTTGGTTCATTTCATTTCACAGATTTTTTTGCTTTGATAGGGTTCAAAGCAATATTTTTCCTGTAATCTCTATCCATTTTTCTTGTCAGCTTCGTTGCTACTGGATGTAAGAATAGCAATAACCATTACTTAAAAAAAAATCAGTGCTTTTGTTGCTACTACAATCAGCATTACTTTTTTTGTGTTGTGTTGAGTAGGAATCCATCAGATGAGTAGATCGCTGGAATCATCAATTGCTGGTTGTGCTGATTATGATGAATCGACAAAAGCTCATTTTCATCTGTGCAAGTCTCCAAAGATTTTTTTTCTTTTTTATTGGTACCATCCCACTCAGAAGGGATGGCAAGTGAATAAATCTTCACTTCTCCCTCATGTCCTTCATGAAGTGTTATACTTGTTATATTTGTTTCTGAGTTTTAAATTAAAGAAACAAGCTTCTTCTTAGAACTTTTAATTGCAATTGCCATGTATAAAAACACACACACTGTTTTCCACCATGGCCTACACATACCATTGACAGAACCCTGTAGCCATGCCATGTCCTTGTCCTTTCCTGCACTTGATGCACAAACTGATCTTCATCTACCTGACATGCCACCTGATTTTCATAGAAGTGACAACCACATACATCTGAAAAATATGTCACCTATTGAAATATCGCGGGTCAAGAAAGCTGAAACGAATTTCATAACACTATGGATGTCTAGACATGCTCTGAACCCTGTTGATTTAAATTAAGCATGGAATCCTTAGGATTGACCGGTTTGAACGCGAGAAACTGGAGAATTATGGAATAATTAAACACACTCCTACGCTCCTTGTGGACGAATTCAATCTGCTGCAACATCCGCTCCTTAACAAACTTACACCAATTAAAATACACTCCCCAGGAAACCTCAAAGGCAGTCTCAACATATTTAAAAGGGATACAACCAGGCTTCTTAAGTCCCAAGAGCTCGTAAGCCAAGAACATTGCAGCAAATCGCACAAGTGGGTCAATGATAAAATCCAGCAACAATCCCAAATTATTTGCCCCAATTTAAAACTTGGTAAGATGCACTATAATTTCAACGCGGTCATAATCTGCGGAGGGAGAGACATCTTTACCTGAAACAGGAAAACCGCTCGCTTGCTGAATTTCCTCGTCTGTAATCTGTAGACGGCTTTCTCCAACAATCAATTGACCGTCGACAATGAAATCGATGAGAGCAGCACAGAGAGCAGTGTCGCTTCTGTAGGTGACAGGAAGAATACCAACCTGCGCAAGAACTGATTGTTGTGAAGAGTTCAAATCGTAGTGTCACATTGAATACAGGCTCTCTGAATTTATCTCGTGGGCCTTCACGTTGGACCGCCAATCTTGCCCTCCCGCTTTTCGCGCATTTTTCTGCAATTCCTTAACCACTATACAATAGGTTTAGATGCATCCTTTACGAGCTTCATTAATATGTAATTTTGCTGCTTCCACGTATCAACCATTCAAAAACAAATGGCCAAGAAGAAGCGACATTGGGATTAGTAGGCGTTTCTGCACTAATATGGTCGCACAGATTTAGGGAGAAAAGAGGCAAAATCAAGAGATTTTGAGAAGTGGCGCGGCTCCTCATGAGGCAGCTTCCTACTTGGCCGCTTGTGGCTTATGCAGAGCTTTTTAATTCTAAAATTTAGATGCATTCCTCAATTTTGTATTGGGTTTATTAGTGAACATTCTTCCAAATCCGTATCTTGGGTAGGGCGAGCAGGCGAGACTAGTAACCTAGGGGGAACCAACAGTCGGCAAGTCAGTTTCAATCGGGTAAATCCGGGAGTCGAGTCAAACTCAAAATGAATGGGGAGCAAACCCACGGCCTAAGCCAACTCCACTACCCATGTCAACTAAAGCTATGAGTTAACAGTGCAATTAGGGTTTAGATTTGAAGGTTGTGTTGTGATATAATTGTATAATACTATGCTGTTATTTATATTTGAATGTATTACTAAAATTGATTTCACTACTCATCTTTCAAATAAATATATGTATTAACATTTAAAAGATGAATTTGAATGAATAAGAATCAACAATTAATATTTAGGTGTATCAATTTAAATCAATCTAATTCAATCAATATGAATGCTCTTAGTTGACAATTATGTTTTTGAAGTACATACTCTAAATGATCATCAATAGTAGATGAAAGATAATTGGGAAGCCATTATTGCTCGTATTAACCTAGTAAGTATATGATCTTTAATTCTATTGTTTCTAGGACATTGGTCATGGTTGTGGTTTCCATTGTTTGTTGTTTGAATTTTAATTGAATGTCATGAGAAAACAAGTTTTAGTTGTCGTTTAATGGTAAACCAACTACCATTTAATGATAAAAGCCTCCAAAATATCAGGTAAAAGCCTCAAAAATCTTACTTATCATGTAAAAACCAGATAAATATTAATTTTCCAACTAGACACAGGAACATTCTATTTCTATTTGCAATGTTTTTTGTCAATTTGACGACAACTTCCCTTTTCATTTGCATTGATTTATGTTTTAAATCCATATGCAAATATTTCAAAATTAGATAATACTTAAATTTCCTTAAGGAAAAAATCTAAATTTGTCTAAGTTTATTTCATTCCATTATATAACACTTATTATTAATTGTTTAATCCAACCACATACAACTAGAATTTGTAACACATGGTATCCATACACACCCATACACAAACACGTACTCTTTAACATATTAACATACATATAGTTTTCTATCAGTGTAATCCTTGAACCTCCTTTAGGTGCAAGTGCTAGTCTAATCTTTGCTACGCATCACGAAATACAAAAATGATTTCTCTAATGTAAAATACGTCATAGCTTAGGTGAGACAATGTCGTCACATATTCGACGTGAAATGACAAGAAATTTCGTCATATGGTCATTGTATGACTCAACAAGGTCTACACTTGATGGTTGTATTCCAATTTTATCATAAAATATAATCAAAATATCAGGAAACTTTATGACTCAACAGGGTTTATATTTGATGACTGTATTCAAATTTTATCACAAAGTATAATCAAAATATTAGGAAACTGTATGACTCGATAAGGTCTACATTTGATGACTGTATTCAAATTTTATCATAAAATATGATCAAAATATTAGGAAACTAAATTATATAAAAGGGAATATTTTGTGTAAATCGTCAACAATCAAAATATTGGGAAACTGTATGACTTGGTAGGGTCTACATTTGATGGTTGTATTCAAATTTTATCATAAAATATAATCAAAATATCGAGAAACTAAATTATTTAAAAGGGAAGATTTTGTGTAAATCATCAACAATTATATAGAATTGTAGTTAAATATATATATAATTTATATGATATATTTATTTCAAATATGATATGATTTAATATTTGAAAGACAATTCATTATGAATAAGTGTCAATTTATCATTGATAAGAAATACTATTGCACATTCAAAAAAATTGGATGGATGTAAAATCATATCCTTACAGTTCACGCAGGGCTAATGCATGGATCATGATGTTGAAAAATGACTTGTTTTCTTAGCTTAATACTCTATAAAACTTTAATATTTCTGATCTAAGTAAGCTTTTTCTTTGTTATATATATTCTTTGTGGGTGATTATCTTGATTAATCCATTTTACTGTTGTAGAATGTAGACAAAAGTTGATAGAAGAACTAGACATGATATTAGAAAGATTACACAAGATGTAACGTGGAGAAACCCTTTCGGGAAAAAACTCCATAAAAAATTATTCTATTATTCAATCTCTAAATTACAATAGCTTCAATTCTTGCTTGAGAATGCTTCTTCTGCCTTCACCAATCTTCTTCACAACCTGCACAAATAAAAACTCTCATAACTCTATTCAACTTGCTTGAGATAAATAGGCTTTTCTTAGCTTTGTAAACTCAACATGAGTTACAATTACAATGCACAAGCCCTATCCCTAAAAGGTACACCTATCTCATGCAAATAGGGTTATCCTGTGAAGAACAATGCTAAAACGTGTGCTTCATCCATTTGGGTGTCCCAAACTGAAGTCACAACTCAACCTTCATTCTTTTGATAATTCCAAAGCTCCTCCTCAAAGTTGGCGCCCATAATTAATCCTACTTAACCGAGCCTTCAAAAATATCTCAACATGCAAAAGAGGTAAATCCAAGAAAGCATCTTGGGAGCCCAAGTTGGCTCCAAGTGATTTCTTGTTAACTGAAACATTTACTCAACACCATTCATGCAAGAATGGTCATCCCCTGTAAACTGGAGGTAGTCCCTGTTATCTGTCATACAACTCAAGTTATTAGCCATGCATTCCAAGTTAACTAAATCTAACTACATGCAACTCAAAATAACAAACATGCATGCAACTAAAGATAACTGAACCATAACTAAACTGAACTGAACTGAACTAAACTTCATGCATGCGAACATCAAATCCTAAATCCTAGGATCATTACATGCATTCAGAAGTGTTATCTCTTACCCCGAATAGTTAACTTAGCTCAAGGTGAGTGTCACCTTACCATGTGTGCACCCACATGCTCCTATTATTTAGGAATAACTACAAATGTCAATTTCATGATTTATTTCATCAAATATTAATCTCATCCCAATCTTAGTGTTGTTGAACACAATCCAAGAACTTAGGAGATACATGAAATAATTAATGTTTAGGATTTGCAATTAAATGGCATCCTATTTCCAACACATAAAACATAGAAATAAAAGTCACTACTTGTGGCAACAACAATAGTAGAGGGGGAGGGGGACGGTCCCAATCACCCGACTTTCTCCATACATCAATAGGTCTAGAGTATCAAGAAGATAGTCCCATCCCTCATTTACATTTTATTTATTTATTTGTAGAGTTAATTGTCAAATTTAGACCTTGTCAATGAGTAAATAGATGATATTTTTTTGTGGTGGGATGTAGTAGGGGAAGATGAGTGTGATATTCATTTTGGTAATTAGACTAAGCATTAAGGATGGCACTTTTTGTTTTCAAATTTATTTTTTGGATTAAGCATTAATAATAAGGGTTATCTTCTCTTTCAATATGAGTTCTTTGACAATTATAAATGATAGCTTTTTTTTACTCAATGTCAAGGATGAGTGGTATCCATTTTATTAACTTTGTTGGTGTATGATCTTGAACTCATTTTTTATAGTATTAGGGAAAGGTATTATATCAATTGAACATCTTTTATAATGTTAGCTTAAAGCACTTGACAAGACAAGAGTATGCATTGTGTCAAATTCACCTTGCCTCATCCCTTATGGTATCAAGTTTGTAATGCACTCAATAAGGCAAGGTTATCCACTTTGCCAAATTCAACTAAAAAATAATCACAACTATATCCCTTATAATGTTGGTCAATACACTCAAAAAAGTATTTGTTAGCCAAGCAGCTTCAACAATAAAAAAACTATTCCCACCCAAACATAAATATTTGCATTCTCAAACCCTTATAATCCACCTCTAATAGTCAAAAGGGGCAAATATCAAATAAAAAAGGGACTTAATAAAAAAAAAAAGGGAGCACTTGAGGCATCCAAGAGAGAAGCCACACATATGGGTAGTAGCTTTCTCATTGAACATGTCCCCATTGTTAGACCAATACTTTTATACTGACACAAACCATCTTGCACCTAGGTGAAAGTTTACAGTTGTGTCACATGTTGGGCCAAAAAAATAGTTATGGGTAAAATAGGTTCATCTAAAATTACTTCATACTTATATGAAATAAAACTCTTTGACTGAAACTATTAAATTGATGTAGTTCGATATTAAAAATTAAACTAACTTCAATCTATATGGCAGGGCCAAAACATTTTTAGGTGAATGAGTTTCAACCAATTTTTTTTTCATTTGAAACTATTTATGTGGTAGCCTAACTCTTATTTTAGAAAAAAATCAACAAAAAATTGAACTTCAACTCAAAATTTCTCCAACCAAGAATATTCTTATGATGTTGTTTTAAGAAAATATTTTGGTAGGGACCAAAGCCTAGAATCTAATTAATTTTTTTACTATTTTAAATACTATTATTAATTTTTATAATTTTTTACATGTAGATTATATATATATATATATATATATATATATATATATATATATATTAAAAATAGTAATTAAATTATTCTCTTAAATTTAAAATATATCTAATTATTTTTTTAAATATTATTTTTTTTATAAATATAAACTATACTGAGAGTGTCACATTTCATTAATTTATATATTTAAAACATATTTGTCACTTTTAGGTGCTTCAAGTTGATAAAATATGTGTGTGTTGGCCATTTCCTTTATAAAAGTGGGACATAATTTTGAAATTTCATACACCTAATAATTTTCACACATCTCTAATATTTTTCAATATTATTATTGAATTATCCTCCAATTAGATTGGGGAGCTATAAATCCCAAAATTTGTATGAATATGCATCATTTTTTTTCTAAAAATAGACATTATATCCCAAAAACTATCGCATACATCTATTTTCCTAAAAACTAGACATTCTCAATGCAAGTGTGGGTATAAAGGCTATTGTTAGAGGGTTAAAAGTTACAAAAGAATATCATTGTGACCATACATGGCACTAACACATGAATTAGACAATATGGTAGCTACAATAAATAGCTGATTGTTTGTAATTATAATAGACTAGAGTGGGGTCAAGGAGAACAACTTTAACCAATAATGTGACTAGTGACTTAGAGATCATATAAATTGATATAAAACCATTATGTTATGATGTAAAAAAGTTTGTGAGTAGGTCAAAATGGTGTCTAAGGTGGCTGTAGTATCTCAAGAATCTTTGTAGGTCAAGTTGAAATAGGAAAAAAAAAAGAATGGAATATTTTTGTTTGTATAAGTGGCAAGAGAATCAAATAATAAAGTAAAAATGTAAATGCCTTATTGAATAGAACACCACTCTATCAAGATTGGTAAAAATGTCACTATGTAGGCAAAGAGTAGAATAAAAAGGATTTTGACTATTGAATTTTTTTTGATATTTATCATTTCATTTTGGTGTCATGGGAGGATAGAGTAGGAAATTTTGTGAAAAATAAAGTGGAATTAGTGGTTTTGTAGACATCTAAAATTAACCATGTCCTAACATTATGCCTAACATCACCACTTTTGCCACTTTCAATACCATACTAAGCTTGTTGTAACCACATTCTTGTCATGTCACATTGTTGTAACCCATGTCTAACTACCTTCAATCCAAACTAAAACTAACTTTTAATCCTCACAATCCATCTACTCATGTCAACCCTAACTATTCATCCACCAACCTACATTCAATTATCTTCCCTAACAATTTAAAATTAAAAAATCCTCTCATGAAATCCTAGCCCTCCATTCCTCTCCACTCAACTCTATAAATCCATGCCAACCCCAATAATTTCCATATGAGAAAACATGCAAGTATATGTTTTCATATTTCGGATCTAAAGAGCAACTCAACATACCACTACAACATCAATACATCATTGTGGAGCCATCAAAATTCATGGAAGGTATAATGTTTTTCTAAGCTTGCATTATTATTTTTACCTTGAATCATGTACACTCAATTCACTTGCAATATCATAAACGCACAAAAAATGAAGGATAACACATGAAAATTTTAAGAAAATAGAACAACAAAATTATCAAATAGTCACCCATAAGCTCTAACTTATTTATGATGGTGTAGGGAGGATTGAAGATGGGACAAACCCTTCATCTCTTCAATGTCATTCATACTCTCCTAGTATCTACTACTTATGGAATGGACATCCTTAAGATAATAGGAAAAATTATGAAGAATTTCATCCTCACCACTCCCAAGCATCTTCCTCCACCTTCTCCGAGCTTCTCTCCTTTCTACCACTATCTCTCCCCTTCTTCAACCTAATTCCCATTCTACACCTCACTTTCTTACTTATCAACAAATTTCCCTTTTATTACCTAGTGCTTCCACACTCATTTACTTTGAACTCCCTATCTCCTCTTTATTTTTTCTCTTTGACACTTTTCATAATTTGTATGATATCCCTCTTTTTACTAGTATTCCTCCTACCTTTGCTTATCATCACCTATCCTAAAAATCTCATTCTTGTTACACTCTCCCTTCCACCTCATTTCCATCACAATATTTTTAAGCAACCTCCTTTGACACCACTTTATTTAGCTACTTATATCCCTCACCTCAACTCCTCCTATATTACCCACCACATTCCTACTATTGATTTGACTCTAAAAAAAATTCTCCATCACTTAGGCTCTCTACAAAAAAATTAGAGGCCCTTCCCACTTCTTCCCACACAAACATTAAACAATCAACCTTTACCATAACCCTCTCTCACATAAAATTATTTCTTACATGTTTTCTCTTGGTTTTTGGGCCCTTTATTCAAAAAATATAATGGAAAAGGGCCCCCAATGTCCAAGTTTAGTCATTTGACACTACTTGTTTAGATTTTTATATTATGACTAATTGTTGGCCAAAAGAATTCCTAAAATTTGGAGGACCATGCACTAGAATGGTTCTACTCTCTTTCACAATTCCATTTATCCATCTCTAGATCTAAGTAATAGATTTATTCAACACCTTCAAGTTAATATTGGCTTGAATATTACTTTCTATTTAATATCATACAGTGTAAAAAAGGACCCACTAAGCATGTCATCGAATTTATTTTAAAGTTATATTCCTTGTTAGAAAATATGAGTTATTAGCTTCTTGATGATGAGATGCAATGCCACCTCTTTATAAATCCACTACTATGAATCAAAATCTTGAAGTCATGCTTAATTTTTATCTTTTTTTTTGACTTGCAATGCTAGTCTTATGGACTATAAGGTTAAGCTCTTTGATACAAATATTTTGAGTTATAGTCCATATTCTTCCTCTTCTCAACCTTCTTCAAATTTTGTAGAACTATCCCTAAGAAGGATAATGGACCCTAACCTTCTTTAAATCCAAAAATAAACCAAATTTTAATGTATTAACCATTCCACACCTATGCTAACATCATCTCTTTTCGTTCACAACTCTTATTTAATTTTACATGCTTGGCTAACCCTTTTTATTTAAATGGTGAACATAATGCAAATTTCATACATGTTACACTATTGCATAGAAAAATAATGCCAAAATGTACAATTGATATTTGAATACATTTGATCTAATCATTTTTACATTTCTCCAATATGACTTTATAAAACCTTTCATTTTCATGTGTAATAACCACCCAAATACCTACCTCCATATAAGAAAGTACCCCCCAAATATTAATTTATTACTAAACTATTGTCTTATTTATATTATAACTATTAACTAACATTATTAAAAACTAATATTTATTTATAAATTAACACTTACATGTTAAATTATTACATATTAATCTAGCCTATACTAAGATGTAATAATTTTGACACTTTTTACATCATCTTCAAATAGTTTATTACATATTAATCTAACCTATAGTAAAATGTAATATGATCATGCTTCCTCCTTTTAACACCTTGGATTTATTTATAGAATGTATAGAACTATAATGCCAACAACACCTATAGATACCACCATGTTAGCTACCATGATATTGAAAAAGTGCACAAGCCTTAAACATAATATCAAAGACTTGATAGGTAATAACATGATATAGGTTGAATATCTTAATTATAGGGGAAATAAATTTGTAGATCCTCCCAATCACAATTTACAAATAAACACTAAACCATTTTCTCAACATCAACAATAATATAATATCAAGCTCATTGTTGAGGAATAGAGTTAATGCAAAAAAAATGGTGGAATTAGATGTAGTGTTTTGGCACTAATTTTTTCACCCAAACCTTAATTTCTAAGCCTCAACAACTAAAGAAGATATATCTAATCAATCTTAATACCCAAGTGTTGCCACATATCTAGTAGTACTCAATATCCAAACATATTGGAAATACAATCTTAATAGGTTGGATATTTATCATTAATGAACCACATATTTGGTTACTACAAAAAAAAATTATTTTTGATTAATATGGTTGATGACTTTATATTGCCAATTTTCTAACAAAAAGATAAAAATTTTAAACTTTAAACCCTATTTATAAATTAGTTATCATTTTCTACAAATATTTTTTTACAAACTTGAAAAGGTTTGATTTTTTGTATTTTTAATAACTATTGATTGATAAATCTATAAAAAAAACCCAAATGAGCCCAAGGTAGAAACCCAAGATAGAAATCGGTCTCTACATATTAAAAAATAATGTCATGCTTATTTTCAGTCAAGTTTTAAGGTGGTAATATATGAGGTGTTTGAGTTATACACATTAATCCTACTAAACAACACATATATATATATATATATATAGTCATCCTAATGCCAAACACTAACTAATTTTTTCATAAACGGATTTAAAAAGTACTTACACTTACTATCCTTAGATCATCCATACATGCACATGTTTTTGCTTCTATCAAAGTGGAGAAAATGATAAATTTTGCATACAATTTACTTAAATAACTTTTATCATCTAGGTAGTAGTATAAATAACATATTTATAAACTAGAGTGTAATTCTACATTTCGTATATTTACACCATTTTTCTATTGTATATAGACGTGCTTCAAATCATTTCCCCAAGTACAAATAAAAAAAAAATTTAGAAAAAAAGTTACTCCCTTTGTGGCAGTTAGCCCCCATTAACTTGTACTCACTAAAAATGTGTGTGACAACTTTACTCCTCAATCTAATTTTGTTAGTTTAGTTAAGGCCTATTCTGCTTCCTTCTCTTCTCTAGATCTTATCATCAATTTCTATGTTGAGAAAATAATATGTAATGTCTATCATGGGCCTATTATGTCAAAGGGAACATGGCAATCAAAATAGATTAAGGAATTCTTATTGCATGCAATTTATAAATAAATATTCTCTATCAAATAATGCCTCTTTATCCACCACTTCTAGCAAGATTCCTATATATCCTAAGTGTTTTGATCAATTTTTTAACCAAAACTCTTAGAGACATCTAGGGTTGGATTATTCCTCCTATTAAAATAAGTTTAAGGATTTTCTCACATTTTTCACGTCATTCATAATTTAGAGTAATTGAACAAAATTATTTTTAGAGGCAATTAGATCAAACAAGCTTAATTCATCTACTTTTTCTTAACACCAATGTGTTAAATTCATTCATGAAGATGAGGCTATGACTATCACATGGTATTCATATTAACCTCTTTTAGAGTTGGCAAAATTTACTATTGAAACATTTATTTCAAAACCCAAATATCTCCATATGGGAACCATGATATTTACATTCTTTGGGACATATAAATGATTTGAGGAAAATAATCTTGATAGGACAATAATAATATTTCACTTACAGTGCACCCAAAGGATCTAGTTACAATCCAAAATCATGTGGTCTATGCCAAAAATTACCTTGATTATCTCCCTCTTTTTCTAATCTAAATGTGGTTCTCATCATATTCCTTCACTCAAATTTGATCTTTCACACAAAATATCTAGACTCATCCATCTACTCTTCCCTCACTTCTTCATACCCCTAATATCCCTCTTAAACAAATTTTAGATATTTATCACAACCTCTTTACAAGCCACCTCCATCACCTAAACAAAACTCTACTCAAAATACATTTCCATCTAAACCCGTTCTTCCCCCACTTAAAATTCCATCTATTTCTCAAAAGGATAAATCTTGTACACCTCCCCCTACTCCATATTCTTCTATAAAACTATTTTTTTAAATGAAGGCCAAACCTATTAAATTTGGATTCCCAGACCCCAATCATAAATCCCTCCTCTTTCACCCAAATCCACTTCAATCCCTCTTGCTCCTAGTGTGACTACTACATTATGAGATTTATTCTTCATGGATATTCTTGTTTCACTTCTTATAGAGGATTTTGAGGATTAATATTTCCTCAAACATGAGCCATAAAGCCTCTTTAATTCTTGTATGTGATTGTTTTATGTACTATTTTTTATCCTAAAATATAGTGGATGAGTCAAGGTCACACTTGTGGGTGCATATTGATGCATGAACATTATATATATTTGTTTGTTCCCCCCCCCCTTTATAGTTCATCTATTTATGTGTTTTCCATGTGCTTTTATAATGATGCAAGGTTATAATAGTGTCTCAAAAACACTCTTATCATGTTGACTTAAAAGTATAATGTCCTTTATTTTATGGTTTAATATATGTCAACTTTTTATTTCATTTTTTTATTGTTATATGCATTTGGGGATGATGTAAAGTACATAGTTGCTTCACCTTCATTGACACTGACCTAAAAACATAGCTTTCATTATTGTTTTATTTATTCTTTTTTCCTTTTTATTTTACCATAATGCATTTCTCTTCTTATCATATATTTTTTCCTTTTGATTGTTATTTTCTTAATTGTTGTTGTTTTTATCATTGTTATCCAATGTATTCATTGTTTAAATTATTCAAAAAACATGAATATAAAAATGTTACTCTCTTATCCACATCTTCTGCATTTTAAAATTTTCACATTTGAGTGGAAAAATATAAGAACCAATATCTTAAGTCATACTTCCTAAGTAAATCAAAAAAGATAATTCTATTACACTACAATTATGATTCAAAATACAAATTTCTATCACATGTCCATTATGCTATTACAATGTGCCATTATCATACATAAAATTCTTAATAATCGAATTTTCACTATTATCACATCATATTCCATATTTATAGTGTTGTTAATTACATGTAAAACACAATGCACAACACTTTCCTTCATCTTGGGGCAATATTCTTGTATCTTCTCACTATTCCTAACCTTCCTATGGCATCTTCACTTTCTTAATATTATTATAT
>VDFB02016711.1:0-10448 GCA_007258455.2 Sequoia sempervirens | reverse complement strand
GGATCACCCTCTCGGGTCTTGCAGATCCCAAAGTGTAGGAGGCTTTTTAAATTCCTTGTCAGTTGGTCCAAGTCCTTCGAGCTGCCCTTGATTGGAATTGGAAATCCCATAGGTAGATTAGAAGACCAACTTGGTTACAATGTAAAAACCAAATTAACACCCTTTACCTTTAACCCTAAACCCTAAACAATTAACCCTTAAACCCTCTACCCTCTATCTCTCTCCCACTCTAAACTCTAAACCTTTCCTTGTATTATTTTATAATTTTCATTATTCTTATTTATTTTACACTTAAGAATATGTACCACATACATATGCATTTTATTCTCATGTAGTTTAATAATAGCTCTGATCGATTTTATACTATGTGCTGAAGACTCTTTAGAATTTCAATTACATTAATTTATGGATATGTTGTATTTATAACACTACAAAACCATATGCTCTTTGCATTTACACTTGCATTTAGAAATACACATTTATATACATAGATATAGATTTTTTTAATGATATGTTGCATTTATTGTTCTAGGAGATCATCTAGTAATTGCATTTACATTTACATTTACATTTAAAAATGCATATACATACATACATACATATATATATGTGTGTGTGTGTGTGTGTGTGTGTATCATTTATATTCAGTGTTCAGAAACAACCCATTAGGTCTACACATGGATAAAAATTCATAAAATCAAATCTTCCATACATGTTTTGTTGAAACCTAGGCTTGAACCTCTCATTTCACATGCTTTTCTTCACAAAACTCTTGAGGATAGCAGCTATACCTTCTTTATTTCTCATCCTACACCCTCTTCATGCATCCTACAATTACAACAGTATCTATGGGGCCTCTTACACAGGCTACAATAATCATAAAAAGTGTAAGTGCCCCTTTATATCATGTTTCAACTACAAAACCTTCAAAAACAGGGTAATTGGGCTGTATGCAAAGAAATGAAGCTTTCTAACTCAAATCAATGTCTTAAGCCCTCAAATTAGATTCAAATCAAATCTAACACATATCTTCATGACCTGGAATTGATTTCACATCAAAATATGGCTGCATGTGACCGTATAGTGCTACATAACAAGAAAAATATTTTTTTTTTGAAGAAAAACACAAATTTTGAATGCCAAGAGCTTGTATTTTAAATCCTCAACCATCAACAACCATTGCAATGATCACTTTATGCCTTTTAAAGGCCTTTACATGTCAACCACTGAAAAAACACCTCTACAACTAACTTTTTTAATCTTTTGTGATCACATGAAACATAAAACACACTAATTTTAAGGTTGTTAACATCACTATTGAAATGTTTTAATTTTTTGACCTTTCAAACATTAAAACGTATATCATTAAATTAATTATGTAATGGAATGAAAATTAAAAATATTATGAATTAATTATGTAACCACATAAGTCAAATATAATTCTATCAAGAAATTAATATCAAATAGATAATATAATCACATAACTGATACATTTCAATGTCATTGATCTTCTTCTTCATCCAACTCTTTGTTTGTATCATCCGATCCAGATTCGACATTGTAAGGATTGGTCATATCATCATCGATATCAGTTTTGATAATGTCATCATCCACACAGATATGATTTTCATGAACATTAACTCCTACATCATCATGATCTAGTTCCTCCTCTTTGACATCTTCGTCAGGGACATCAACAACTAACTGTTGATCCTAATCATCATCTACATCATCTTCTAGTTCTTCGGTATCTTCTTCTTCCCCCAAATTATACTTTACCGGCCTTCCTCTTGGATCATGTCTAACAACAAATGACCAACCCGATTTACTTGGAACCTCTGAGTAAAATACCTGCTCACATTGGCTTGGAAGAACATAGGGCTCATTTCTAGCTCACTTGATCAACCTTGTATTAACCATGGTAAATCCATTATCATGTTCAATAATAGTTCTCTCATAATCATTTCATTCAATCGTAGCCGATACCATAGGATGATGAATGGAATTAATCTGAAGGACTTAAAGTCACACTCAAGTATATCATCCAAAATCCATAGTATGGATTTTTGAGACTTTGGATGTATGTTGCTTCTAGATGAAACATTAGTCACCTAAAAGCTGCAGTTATACTAGAATCACAAGTTTTCTTCATGTCATCCAACATTTTGATTCAAAATTTATGACCATTGCACCACATAGCCTTGTGGTGTTTCACCTGCAATATGTCAAACATGTAAAAATTATTGCAATATCACCAGTTGATAAACATATTTATTCTTGGCTGAATGTATGCAAAGAAAACAATCTCAACATATATATACATCAATATAATTGAAAATAATTAAATAATATGGGTGATTAATATATTTATACATACCTATTTATCTCTTAAACCATATGTTAAATCAATTTCCCTTTGTGTAACATTGGAATCTCCATTACGATGAGCATCTTTAACCAATGAAGCCACACCTTCCCGTGTTAATGCGCTACCAAATTGTTGACATCGTTCAATCCATACTGTCATCCAATCAAGATTGTTGGCAACGTACAAATGTAGTGCATCCCACTCTTGGCCAACTGTATCAAAAAAATTTGAAATTCACAAACGACGTATAATTAGTTAAATACCATAGTATACGACCTTAATTTATAATTGATGTATATTGAAGATTAAAAATTAAATAAGTACAATATACATAAAAACCATATGTAAAATGTATTCCAATTAATCTCCATGGCCATCTTATAATTACCTCTCACTTTCCTCAATCTACCTTTCCCCATCAGGTACTCCCCTTCGAATTTGTTAATGGAGTTGGGATCCCAAATGAGATCTACATGGATCTTTGCTGTAAACTTAGGAAGATATTCACTAATGTACACCATAGTCTGGTATACCATATATCCCTCCACCATAGAAACCTCAAGATGTACTCTTTTTCTAACCAAAGCCTTCAAAAATTTCAAGTGCCTCTCAATCATCCACATTGACCTTCTGTATACAGGTCCACACAATTCAATCTCCTCAACTTAGTGTATGAGGTAGTGTTCTTATGCATTGAAAAATGTCGAAGGTAGAAACTTTTTCATTTCACACATTAAACAAAGAATTTTTTTCTTCCAATAATTTATATCTTCTTTATGGATTTCTTTAGATGAAACCCATCTACAAGTGATTCAAGGTGAAAATATATTAATGAGATTTAACAAAAATATATAGTATATTACATAACAAGTAAAAAAAATGAAAATTATAAGATGTATACAATGAATTGAACAAATATCACTACTTACCTCATTTATTTTCCAAGATCATATATAACTTGCTTAACATTGTTGTCAAAGTTGTATGGGAGAGATAGAGGTAGAATGTACTGCAACAATTATAAAATGATCTTTTCATTATTTTCCAAAAGTAGTAAACACAATACACTGAAAAATACATGCATTATACAAGTATATATAATATACCTGAAAAATTACCTTAATGAAGGTATGCCAATCATGTGTTTTCATCCCTGACCAAAATTCACCTTTCTTTGTTATTATATTGTTTATGTTCATAGCAAATCCTGTGGGAAATCAAATTTTTCGTATGACTTCTTTTATAGCATTGCTTTGCTGCTCTATTAATAACCAAGGAAGGGCACTTATATTAATTTGGTCTCCATCACTATTTAATTGAATGACATTTTTCGTTGCATGATTGGCTTCTTGAATGTCACTACAAATTTTGACAATTTTTTCTTTGTCATGCCTTCCATCCAATATTTTCCATAATGTTTTTGTTATATTATTTCTGATATGCATTGTATCAAACAAATGCACAATTTGTAGCTGCTCATAGTAGGGCAACCTACTAAATTGTCTAGGATAACTTTTCAGTCCCTGTGGAAACCAACCATTAATGCCTTCACAACCTTCATGAAGCATATAATTTAAACAAATTAACAACGACAATCATTGTCAATTACAACATGAGTAAACACAACACAATATAAAAAAATATAAATTCAAAACATATCATATATAATAGATAAACAATTTGATCTGATGTATAACCTTGATGATTAATTCTATTAAATTCCAACTTCCATAGGTGAAGTGTCATTCTTCATAGTTTTGATGTAGTCTCCTATTTCCCATTGAAAATATGTTTTTCAGTAGTTCGATACTTATGATTTCTATGGAGGAAGTGTCTATACTCATCAAACACCTGCTTTCCTAAACTTGTTGAACGCCGAGATTTCATCTTGGAACCACAAATTGGACATGCAAATTTTCCCTTTGTTTGAAGACCTGCAAGATCATATATGATTGGATTAAATATGTCAATTTTTATAATTACATATAATGAATAGATTATTTTAAAAACATGCATGATATCTACTTCATCAAATTAAATATTGTTAAAGTGCAGTCGAACGTTATAACATACCACATAAATGTGTTAGCCCTGAGGCATCATGAATTGTCCATAAAAGCATTGCATAGAATTGAAATTGTTTTCGTCCTATTGGTCTAGAGACATCATACATAGTGACGCCATTCCATAACTTTAGTAACTCGTCAATAAGGGGATCAATATATACATTCATATCTTTAACTTGGTACTTACCTAGTTGAATGAACATAAACATTACATAATTATTATAACTATTTTATTACAATATATATAAATTAATGTACATGACTATTGAATGAAAAAAATATGTCATTATGCAACAAATAAGACAAATGAGATGCTACTACGTTAATGAAAATTGATGTAAACAAATACCTAGAACAATCATTGACAACATTATGTGCTCCCTCTTTATTGACATCCATGGAGGAATGTTATTGTTGATAACAAAAATAGGCCACATCGAGTAAATAGATCTCAACTCTCCAAATGGATTGACACTGTCTGATCCCAATGAAAGCTTGAGATTACGAGGTTCTTCTTTAAAGTGTGGCCATTTTTCTTCCATTTCCCTAAATGCTGAATCATCCACAGGCATTCAAAGAATGTCATCTCCACTTCTATTCCATGCATGGTAATCCATAAATTGTGCTAAGCTTTCGCACCTAAATAATTGTTGCATACGTGGAATAATGGGAATATAACGAAGAACCTTACGAGACACCTTTTTTGTTAGTTGATATGTTTGATATCTACTGATATGACATTCTAGGCATTATGTTGCAAATTCATATTGCTTATGATATATAATATGATCATTGAGATATGCATCTATTGCTTGATACTCCATTCTGATATCTTTCATAATGGTAGATAAATCTTGGTATGAGCGAGGTAAAATATTTGATGGTGGTAACAAAAATTCACCAATCAATCTACAACAAAAAATAATTTGTTAATATAAAGAATATTAATGGTACATATTTCATCCTTTATTTACTAGTGATGAACTAACAACAATTAAAATAGATGAAAAGATGACATATTTGACATACCTTAACATCCGGTAGAGATTGCTATGTTTGATAAACCATTCATAACCTTCAAGTTCAACAACAACAATACATCAAAGAGAAGAGTTGTTTGGGAGCCTTCATAAAGGGCCTATGCCTTCTCAAGTATAGGTAAATCATGAACATCATCAAAGTCATCTTGATCATCATGATCAGCTCTGCCACTAAATGTGTCATGGATCAATGTATTCGTACCATCATCTTCAACTGTGTTTTCTGGTGCATGATCATATTCTTCCATAGGATCATTAACTTCATCTTCGATATTCACAACTCCATGTTCATCTGCTTGTAAAACCACATTCTCCAAGCCATGATAATCCATATCATCTGCCCTAAGACACCCCACCTTTGTAATAATGATAGACACAAATAAACCATGATCATGATCAAGTTATTATATATATATATGAAATGTTAAAATGATATAAACACTTACAAATTCAATCAATATAAACACATATAATGAACAACTTACCAATGGACGATAATCATGCCCCCCTTCAATGTAACCATGCTGCCTACAATGTTTCTCAGCTATTGTGATTAAAAGTCATCTCGTCTTTAAGCCCTTGCAATTATTGCAAGGACAATAAAATTTCCCATCACCCTTTCTTTTCAATCTAGCCCACAATCTATCAAGTGTCTCTTCATTTTGTTTTGGACTAATATTATCTGACATGATTTTTCTTTACCAAGCTTGACTATTTAGATCTTCAAAAAATATCAAACTCACACTCCAATAATTTTTATTCATAGATAGGTAACAAAATCTAATAATTCTAATATTTTACACAAAAAAAATTTGGCATGCAACCACCCCTACAAAAGAGAAGATATTCTGAAGTTAATGACCCCAAAAAACACTTTAAAATGCTAATTCCAAAACTTATTAAATTCTAATTTTACTATGATTTCCAATCGTTAAGACTCCTAAAATCAGAATATTGAACTTGATTGCAAACTTCCTACAACGATGGAGGTAGCGAGCTAGTAAGAGCAAGTGACCCATTCTTAAGGAGCAACAAGTCAGAATCATCATTACTAATGTCAATACGGATTTATCCTTTTATTTAAAAATGCAATGTGCCACTTCGTATGACGAGCTTATCCCTAGGGCCCTCAATATTGAGAGAGCCCTAATCACACAAGGAAGCACACACTAGTAGAATTTGGAAAATAAATGACTAGGTGACTAAAAATTTTAGTCACAACAACTAAAAATGACTAAATTCTGCTCATTTTTTGCAACTTAGCTATAAATGAGTAAATAAATTACTAGTTTGTTCGTTGATTAAAAATTATTTAGTCACACAAATAAAAATTACTAAATAGTTAGTCATTTATTTAGTCACAATCCATTTGAATAAATCATTTAAGGAATCAAGAATATAGCCCACCAAAATACTCTAAAACTTTAATAAGCATACCCTAAAACTTTTGTCAAAATCTTATTTTCAGGCGTAGCCCACTAGAATGGAGTTTTGATTTTAATAAACATACTTTAAAACCTTCGTCAAAACATTATTTTCAAGCATAGACCGCCAAAATGGAAAAGTGTTTCCGTAAAGAATGACAGAGAACAGTGAGGAGATGTGCATGAAAGGAGGCATAGGATTCATTGTTGCTTATCTCATTCCAGCTCTGCTCAACAAATCTTACATTGTTCTCGCTACTATTTGTAATTTAGGTATTTACTTGACATATATTTTCATAATCTCAAATTCGTTGAGAGGATTTTGAAGTATCAATGTATCCTATATAGGGTTTAGAATTATTTCTTTTAATTAATAAATAAATAAATAATGTATTTCCATGTAATTATATAATGTGGAGATCTCCCTAGCACACTATCCTCTTTGGCACTATATTCATTACTCTAGCTACTAGGGTTTTGCATGTGACATCTTTAATATCTTCATGACCGTGGCTTTTAAATAGATCTTAGTCTTTTCTTTAATCCTTTTCATGGTAACCCTTGAGTTCCATAATCCACCTTCATCTTCTGTAAATAATGTCTGCCAGACTACATATATGCATATAAAGCAAGTCCTTCATACCTACCACAAGTTCTAAAACCACCACTCACTTCCTTGCTTAAAATACTGCCTCCATAAGCACAATAGCATGTTTTAAAATCATAGATCTGCCAGTGATTGACCATTAAGGTCACTAATTTCATCAAGATACAATGAGATTTTTGTCTTCAAACTCAAGGCATTATGAAAGATAACATTGTGAATTGTTTGTTGTGTACGATTTGATTTTCTTGCACATTTACTGCTTTGCTAACTTCCTTTAAGACTGGGTATTGCACCCTCAGCTGCAATCTCAAACAACTCACTCACTATCACTTGAAGATTCCTTTCATGATCATCCTTCTATAAAATCAAACTATTCCCTATAGACTACCTACTTACTACAAGGGACTCGTTGTTTCATGGTATTGTAGTTCTTAAGATCTTTCAACCTTATTGACACTACTTCACAGTCCACAAGGTATTATTCACTATTCTCCCATCTTTGATGAGTCTCAAAACACTACTCAAACATGCAATCCACTACCTCCATTATACATTAATGGCTAAGAAGAAACATTGAACCTATGATTACCATCACATTTCCATTTTGATAGAAGGTCATTCCCTGATTGCATTTTCCTTTGTCTAATTAATTACCAAAAGCATTTGAAAACCATTAAGGTCAAATAAGGGGTAAGAAACTCTCATAAAAATATCCACTTTACTATGCAAGGTTTGAGCTTTATTATCTTGTCACTACTCAGCCTCTTTGACTACTATCATCACATCTCAAGTGACTATCATTCCTTCCCACTGTGATTGCATTTACAAATGTCACTAAGCTACATAGTGTGCTTTTTATTGGTTACAATCTTTAGATTGCAAGATTTTGTTATTACCTACAATGTCTCAATCTTTCTGGTATTGCAACCTCACTAATCCTCTCTATAGCATTGTTTATGTTTCTAGAAATTCCAGTTTGTACTCCACCATGCTCTTACCAATGCTTCTATTGGTATTAAAAAACAACCTTAAATATTGGGTCAAAAAATTAGTTGTCTCGACAAAGTTGTGGTATGATCTTGGATTGTATCCTAGAGTGTGTGGGAAGCTTGTGTTTGATCATTAAGGTATGTAAACCTAATCAGGGAAATGTATCCTATATAGCATGGGTCTTGCTTTAATACTTTCCATAATGGTTATTAGCATATCACATTATTATTATAGCCTATGTAACCCAAGATTGCATTCAAGTATGTAACAAACTTGGTTTGTAGTTTAAGCTATACACTTTTAAGTAACATTCATAAGGTTTAGAAAATCTTGATCACTCTCTAGAATAGCCCATTAAACATGGGTTGTGCTTGAATGCACAACATAATTAATATAACACAACCACTCTCCATATCAACCAGAGTTATAGGCTCTTTATTGCAGCAAGAGGTAATCACTCTTCAATCATGCTATAATTACATCCTAATCTGTCAAACTTGAGACAACCTAAATGCACCCAATGATGATTGACACCTACATTATACAACCTAAATTAACTACTTATATGAGTGCCTCCATTTCTATAAGAACACAGCCACATTAAATTTGGGTCACACATGAATGCATCTTGTATTTGTTATAGCACAACTGTGTAGTGTCCCTCCGTCTGTGATGTCCTTGTGTTGCCTCTAACTCGCTTGTAAAGTTAGTATTGATTGGCATGATTTGAATTGATTCAATTTATTCGGTTTGTGTTTTGAGGTATTAAATAAAATAAAAGTTATAATACTTCTGTGTTTTTGTCAAATAAAATATTATTAATGTTTAAAATGAATTAAATAAATCAAACTTGAATATTATAGTTAAATTAAAAAAATTAAATGATTGTGGAAGTAATGAATAATAGTATAACAAACAAAATTAAATGCAATATTATGTCAGTTTCACATAAAGATCTAATTATAGAATTTCGCATGTAAGGTTTTGTAACTGCTTAGCATAAATGTAGTTCTTAATTAAAGCCTCTTCGTAACTAAAACTTGTTGGAAGAAACTACACGTATAGAGCATTTGGAAATCGAAGAAAACTGCAGAACATACAAAATAAATAATAACTATATTTAGCCTTTAAAAGGAACAACCAAAAAGGGTGGAAAAATGAGTAGATTCCTCCTTCAGAATAGGGGTTTTTAGTTACTCAAATTAAAACAGGCAGCCTCTTCTGTTTTGGGGGGTGGTCGATTGTGGAATGCGGGGGTGATAATGTTGGTAGTGGGGGATTTTGGGGTGAATTGGGGGGAAGGTAATTACGTTTTGAAAGAAGGAATTGTAGCTACGGAAGGAAGGGGACTTCTAGAGAATGGGACGGGGTTTTTCAGGAGTTGGGGGGAAATTCTTTTGGTTCTGGAGGGTTTCGATAGCGGTTGTTGAATCTGGGAAGAACATGAATCTGCAAATGGTGAAGTCTGATCTTTGAACCAACTCTGCAGCCGTGCTTCAAATCAGGTTCCATTCCTTTTGAGATTTATCTTTGTGATTCTGAAATAAATTGTGAATGTTATGTTGTCTGAAATTGAATATTTTTCTATGTCAAAACTGATAGAAGATTGAATTACTGAAGATTACCCAAGCCCGCAATGCTAGGATGCATTCTAGAATGTTTTGTTATTTCAAAAATTTGTGGGTTTCCTCTCAGGGTTTACATATTTTGCATGTATGTCTACTGGCGCCCACAATCTGCTTGCAAGCCTATTAACCTGTGCCTTGAATGAAATTCCCCATTCAATGATTCCTTTGTCGTTTCTCTATTGAATCCATTGCATCATTTTTAGCATGCCATGGTCTCCCAATATTATATCGTTATGTTATGAAACAGCCCTGTGTCGGCCTACAAGAATCATGGGTGTATCGACCTTGCATGTCTTCTTTTAATTTTTCCTTAGCTTCGCCATCT